>JAWPHD010009995.1:0-98137 GCA_037043455.1 Cyrtodaria siliqua
GACGTCAACGACTCATACGTATATACGCAAAGTTTGTAAGTTAACATCGTTTTTGTCCCCTTTAAATTCGGATTAACTGTTCACTGAAACCTTTAAGGAAACTTGTTGGAGGCGATCTAAAGATAGCAAAGATCGCCGCCTCTATTGCAGAAAGTATATTGGAAATGGTATGGGTGTAAATTGGTATGGGTTTTGACTGTGTTTCATGTAGCAGTTGATACCTGTTATTTTTATAGAAATAAATAGCGACCCAGTAGTAAAGATTGACTGGACTGGTGTAAACTTATATTGACCATTTCACCCGCGATCGAGCTGGTGAATTGTGGTAGCATCTACACTCGCCAATAAAATAGCCGCCTTTACTAGAGGTATGTGGTTCGGTTCACAGCTTTACGGATTAGAACGATACAGTGTGTTTAGACTTACAAATTTTGCAGCATTTATTTTAAGAATAAAGTTTTTAAGAATAGTGCCTTATTTAAAGATTATGTTTTTTTCTTTATGCTCATTATTATAATTATTAATGATCAGTTTAACTGAATAAAACTGATTGAATTTATTTTATAATTTTATTTTTCTTATAATGATTTACACGATGACACATTTTAAATGAAAATGGAGTTTAGGCCAAAATAAAACAAAAGTGTGGGTCAGGTTTCGACTCCTCCCCACCCCCTCCTCCCCACCCCCCTCCACCCTACCCGCACAATTTTATTTCCTTAATTTTTTTTTTTTTAATTTTCGGATTAAAAACATGTTTGATGACATTGCATGGCATTGCATGGTTATTCCACTATATACAAAACTATAACACACACTTTATAAAATAAAAGACGGTAACAGAGACTGACTGCTCATAGACAGTGTCAAGTAAGAGCTGATATGGCCACTTGATTGTTTGAATTAGAACTGAACAATATGACGTGTTCCCTTCAGTTTTGAGGCCCATTTAGGAGTGGTCCCATATGGCATATGGAAAAAACTATTTGCCTCGTATGGCATATGGGAAAAAATATATATGAAAAAAAGCCCAACAAGTATTAGAAAACAAAAAACTAAAAGAGACTCAGTTGTTGTTTATTTATTTTTTACTTCTGGCATGTCACAAAAAGTGTCTGGTTGATGCATTTTTGCTGAGGTATGTCCCGTTTTGTACTTTTGTCAAATTATGTTATATTTGGTTTTGTGTTTGCCCACAAAGCTGTATTTTTTCTTTCAAATTTATTTACTAGAATTAAGCTCCATCAATATGCAATGATGTGCATAGCGCAATTGTGTTTTTTCCCCATCTATATACATTTTTTTGAAAAATAACCCATACTGCAAAATTTCAAAATACAGTTTTAAAACAAATGCATCATTTGGCAATATAAGGCCTTTAACGGAGTGAGGCTAATAATATTCAGTTCTGCATTTGCAGGTGTTTTTGATTTGGAGACACTGTCAAGATTTCTAGTTGCATAAATGTCGATAAACACAACTAGATTGCATTTTGTGTTGCGTGGTAGCATGGCAGGCATATAGTGATCACTTTGTTCATCAACTGGTGTTTACATTTTCTGTATATAGTAGACTAAAGGACAATCCCTTTTTCCGGAAGGGTACATAACATTTCCATTTTCTCATATTTCTTAATACCATACTTGTATTGTTTCATTAAAATTGTTGTTCTAAACATTAAAATGGCTTGTTACTTCATTATTCCCAATTCCATTACATAGTCTATCATAGAAATGACTTTTATGCCGCTATGTGATACTTTGTATCTTTGTATCACACAGTTTTCTTGTTTCATTTGCATTCAGTTTAATCACAATAACCTGCTGGTTTTCTATAGAAAATGTTCCTTGTGTAAATGCAGTTTAGGTAAAGCAAAAACAACATATAAATAATGTGATGGCAGTTTCGGGAAGATACATGCATTACTCGGTGAAGAAACCAGTCTTTTGACAAAATGACTTCTATAAAAATACCGAATCTTTCGATATTAGAAAGTTTTGTATAATAATATGTAGCAAGTTTTACCTTACCCAGTTGCTGTAAGGTATAACGGTTACCGCTCGAGTTGATGTGTGGTGTAACGGTTACCACGCCATGTGCTGTATGGTATAACGGTTACCACGCCATGTGCTGTCTGTGTGGTATAACGGTTACCACGCCATGTGCTGTGTCTAGTTGCTGTGTGACATAACGGCTATCACTCTAGTTGCTGTGTGGTATAACGTTTATCACTCAAGTTGCTGTGTGGTATAACGTTTATCACTCAAGTTGCTGTGTGGAAAAACGGCTACCACTCTAGTACTTGTGTGGAATAACGGTTACCACGCCAGTTGCTGTATGGTATAACGGGTACAAATCTAGTTGCTGTTTGGTATAACGGTTACCAGTTAAGTTGATGTGTGGTATAACGGCTACCACTCTAGGTGCTGTGTGGTATAACGATAACTACTCTAGTTGCTAATGGTATAACGGGTACCACTGTAGTTGATGTGTGTATAACGGCAACCACTTTAGGTGCTGTGTGATAAAACGGTTACTACTCTAGTTGCTAATGGTATAACGCCTACCAGGCTATTTGCTGGGTGGTATAACGGCTATCACTGTAGATGCTGGGTGGTATAACGGCTACCACTCGTGTTGCTGTGTAGTATAACGGCCACCGCATTAGTTAAGGTGTGGTATAAGTTACTTTGTGGTCTAACGGATACTACTCTAGTTGCTGTGTGGTATAACGGTTACTACTTTAGTTGCTGTGTGGTATAACGGGTACTGCTCTAGTTAATGTGTGGTATAACGGTAACTACTCTTGTTGCTGGTTTGGAACAACGGTTACTACTCTAGTAGTTGTTTGGTATAACGGTTACTACTCTAGTTGTTGTGTTGTATAGCCCTTACTACTCTAGTTGTTGTGTTGTATAGCCCTTACTACTCTAGTTGATGTGTGGTATAACTGTTACTGCTCGAGTTGCTGTGTGGTATAACGGTTACTACTCTAGTTGTTGTTTGGAATAACGGTTACTACTCTAGTTGTTGTGTGGTATAGCCCTTACTACTCTAGTTGTTGTGTTGTATAGCCCTTACTACTCTAGTTGCTGTGTGGTATAACGGTTACTACTCTAGATGTTGTTTGGTGTAACGGTTGCTACTCTAGTTGTTGTTTGGTATAACGGTTACTGCTCTAGTTGTTGTTTGGTATAACGGTTACTGCTCTAGTTGTTGTTTGGTATAACGGTTACTGCTCTAGTTGTTGTTTGGTGTTACGGTTGCTACTCTAGTTGTTGTTTGGTATAACGGTTACTGCTCTAGTTGTTGTTTGGTATAACGGTTACTGCTCTAGTTGTTGTTTGGTATAACGGTTACTACTCTAGTTGTTGTTTGGTATAACGGTTACTACTCTAGTTGTTGCTTAATATAACGGTTACTACTCTAGTTGTTGTTTGGTATAACGTTTACTACTCTAGTTGTTGTGTTGTATAGCCCTTACTACTCTAGTTGTTGTGTTGTATAGCCCTTACTACTCTAGTTGCTGTGTGGTATAACGGTTACTACTCTAGTTGTTATGTTGTATAGCCCTTATTACTCTAGTTGTTGTTTGGTATAACGTTTACTACTCTAGTTGTTGTGTTGTATAGTCCTTACTACTCTAGTTGTTGTGTTGTATAGCCCTTACTATTCTAGTTGCTGTGTGATATAACGGTTACTACTCTAGATGTTGTTTGGTATAACGGTTACTACTCTAGTTGTTGTGTTGTATAGACCTTACTACTCTAGTTGTTGTGTTGTATAGCCCTTACTACTTTAGTTGTTGTGTTGTATAGCCCTTACTACTCTAGATGCTGTGTGGCATAGCGGTTACTACTCTAGTTGTTGTGTTGTATAGCCCTTACTACTCCAGTTGCTGTGTGGTATAACGGTTACTACTCTAGTTGTTGTGTTGTATAGCCCTTACTACTCTAGTTGTTGTGCTGTATAGCCCTTACTACTCTAGTTGATGCGTGGTATAACGGTTACTACTCTAGATGTTGTGTTGTATAGCCCTTACTACTGTAGTTGTTGTTTGGTATTACGGTTACTACTCTAGTTGTTGTGTTGTATAGTCCTTACTACTCTAGTTGTTGTGTTGTATAGCCCTTACTACTCTAGTTGCTGTGTGGTATAACGGTTACTACTCTAGATGTTGTTTGGTATAACGGTTACTACTCTAGTTGTTGTTTGGTATAACGGTTACTGCTCTAGTTGTTGTTTGGTATAACGGTTACTGCTCTAGTAGTTGTTTGGTATAACGGTTACTACTCTAGTTGTTGTTTGGTATAACGGTTACTACTCTAGATGTTGTGTTGTATAGCCCTTACTACTCTAGTTGTTGTTTGGTATAACGGTTACTACTCTAGTTTTTGTGTTGTATAGCCCTTACTACTCTAGTTGTTGTGTTGTATAGCCCTTACTACTCTAGTTGCTGTGTGGTATAACGGTTACTACTCTAGATGTTGTTTGGTATAACGGTTACTACTCTAGTTGTTGTTTGGTATAACGGTTACTGCTCTAGTTGTTGTTTGGTATAACGGTTACTACTCTAGTAGTTGTTTGGTATAACGGTTACTACTCTAGTTGTTGTTTGGTATAACGTTTACTACTCTAGTTGTTGTGTTGTATAGCCCTTACTACTCTAGTTGTTGTGTTGTATAGCCCTTACTACTCTAGTTGCGATGTGGTATAACGGTTACTACTCTAGATGTTGTTTGGTATAACGGTTACTACTCTAGTTGTTATGTTGTATAGCCCTTATTACTCTAGTTGTTGTTTGGTATAACGTTTACTACTCTAGTTGTTATGTTGTATAGCCCTTACTACTCTAGTTGTTGTGTTGTATAGCCCTTACTGCTCTAGTTGCTGTGTGGTATAACGGTTACTACTCTAGATGTTGTTTGGTATGACGATTACTTCTCTAGTTGTTGTGTTGTATAGCTCTTACTACTCTAGTTGTTGTGTTGTATAGCCCTTACTACTCTAGTTGTTGTGTTGTATAGCCCTTACTACTCCAGTTGCTGTGTGGTATAACGGTTACTAATCTAGTTGTTGTGTTGTATAGCCCTTACTACTCTAGTTGCTGTGAGGTATAACGGTTACTACTCTAGATGTTGTGTTGAGTAGTTGTATAGCCCTTACTACTCTAGATGTTGTTTGGTATAACGGTTACTACTCTAGTTGTTGTGTTGTATAGCCCTTACTACTCTAGTTGTTGTGTTGTATAGCCCTTACTACTCTAGTTGCTGTGTGGTATAACGGTTACTACTCTAGTTGTTGTGTTGTATAGCCCTTACTACTCTAGTTGCTGTGTGGTATAACAGCTACTAATCTAGTTGTTGTGTTGTATAGCCCTTACTACTCTAGTTGCTGTGTGGTATAACGGTTACTCCTCTAGTTGTTGTGTTGTATAGCCCTTACTACTCTATTTGTTGTGTTGTATAGCCCTTACTACTCTAGTTGCTGTGTTGTATAGCCCTTACTACTCTAGTTGTTGTGTTGTATAGCCCTTACCACTCTAGTTGTTGTTTTGTATAGCCCTTACTACTCTAGTTGCTGTGTTGTATAGCCCTTATTACTCTAGTTTCTGCGTTGTATAGCCCTTACTACTCTAGTTGTTGTGTTGTATAGCCCTTACTACTCTAGTTGTTGTGTTGTATAGCCCTTACTACTCTAGTTGTTGTTTGATATAACGGTTACTACTCTAGATGTTGTGTTGTATAACCCTTACTACTCTAGTTGTTGTTTGGTATAACGGTTACTACTTTAGTTGTTGTGCTGTGTAGCCCTTACTACTCTAGTTGTTGTGTTGTATAGCCCTTACTACTCTAGTTGCTGTGTGGTATAACGGTTGCTGCTCTAGTTTCTGTGTGGTATAGCCCTTATTACTCTAGTTGTTGTTTGGTATAACGTTAACTACTCTAGTTGTTGTGTTGTATAGCCCTTACTACTCTAGTTGCTGTGTGGTATAACGGTTACTACTCTAGATGTTGTTTGGTATGACGGTTACTACTCTAGTTGTTGTGTTGTATAGCCCTTACTACTCTAGTTGTTGTGTTGTATATACCTTACTACTCCAGTTGATGTGTGGTATAACGGTTACTACTCTAGTTGTTGTGTTGTATAGCCCTTACTACTCTAGTTGCTGTGAGGTATAACGGCTACTAATCTAGTTGTTGTGTTGTATAGCCCTTACTACTCTTGTTGCTGTGTGGTATAACGGTTACTACTCTAGTTGTTGTGTTGTATAGCCCTTACTACTCTATTTGTTGTGTTGTATAGCCCTTACTACTCTAGTTGCTGTGTTGTATAGCCCTTACTACTCTAGTTGTTGTGTTGTATAGCCCTTACTACTCTAGTTGTTGTGCTGTATAGCCCTTACTACTCTAGTTGCTGTGTTGTATAGCCCTTATTAATCTAGTTGCTGCGTTGTATAGCCCTTACTACTCTAGTTGTTGTGTTGTATAGCCCTTACTACTCTAGTTGTTGTGTTGTATAGCCCTTACTACTCTAGTTGTTGTTTGGTATAACGGTTACTACTCTAGATGTTGTGTTGTATAGCCCTTACTACTCTAGTTGTTGTTTGGTATAACGGTTACTACTTTAGTTGTTGTGCTGTGTAGCCCTTACTACTCTAGTTGTTGTGTTGTATAGCCCTTACTACTCTAGTTGCTGTGTGGTATAACGGTTGCTGCTCTAGTTTCTGTGTGGTATAACGGTTACTACTCTAGTTGTTGTGTTGTATAGCCCTTACTACTCTAGTTGTTGTGTTGTATAGCCCTTACTACTCTAGTTGTTGTGTTGTATAGCCCTTACTACTCTAGTTGTTGTGCTGTATAGCCCTTACTACTCTAGTTGTTGTTTTGTATAGCCCTTACTACTCTAGTTGCTGTGTTGTATAGCCCTTATTACTCTAGTTGCTGCGTTGTATAGCCCTTACTACTCTAGTTGTTGTGTTGTATAGCCCTTACTACTCTAGTTGTTGTTTGGTATAACGGTTACTACTCTAGATGTTGTGTTGTATAGCCCTTACTACTCTAGTTGTTGTTTGGTATAACGGTTACTACTTTAGTTGTTGGGCTGTGTAGCCCTTACTACTCTAGTTGTTGTGTTGTATAGCCCTTACTACTCTAGTTGCTGTGTGGTATAACGGTTGCTGCTCTAGTTTCTGTGTGGTATAACGGTTACTACTCCATTTGCTGTGTGGTATAACGGTTACTACTCTAGTTGTTGTGTTGTATAGCCCTTACTACTCTAGTTGTTGTGCTGTATAGTCCTTACTACTCTAGTTGCTGTGTGGTATAACGGTTACTACTCTAGATGTTGTGTTGTATAGCCCTTACTACTCTAGTTGTTGTTTGGTATAACGGTTACTACTCTAGTTGCTGTGTTGTATAGCCCTTACTACTCTAGTTGCTGTGTTGTATAGCCCTTACTACTCTAGTTGCTGTGTGGTATAACGGTTACTACTCTAGTTGTTGTTTGGTATAACGGTTACTACTCTAGTTGTTGTGTTGTATAGCCCTTACTACTCTGGTTTTTGTGTTGTATAGCCCTTACTACTCTAGTTGCTGTGTGGTATAACGGTTACTACTCTAGTTGTTGTTTGGTATAACGGTTACTGCTCTAGTTGTTGTTTGGTATAACGGTTACTGCTCTAGTAGTTGTTTGGTATAACGGTTACTACTCTAGTTGTTGTTTGGTATAACAGTTACTACTCTAGTTGTTGTTTGGTATAACGTTTACTACTCTAGTTGTTGTGTTGTATAGCCTTACTACTCTAGTTGTTGTGTTGTATAGCCCTTACTACTCTAGTTGCTGTGTGGTATAACGGTTACTAATCTAGATGTTGTTTGGTATAACGGTTACTACTCTAGTTGTTATGTTGTATAGCCCTTATTACTCTAGTTGTTGTTTGGTATAACGTTTACTACTCTAGTTGTTGTGTTGTATAACCCTTACTACTCTAGTTGTTGTGTTGTATAGCCCTTACTACTCTAGTTGTTCTGTGGTATAACGGTAACTACTCTAGATGTTGTTTGGTATGACGGTTACTACTCTAGTTGTTGTGTTGTATAGCCCTTACTACTCTAGTTGTTGTGTTGTATAGCCCTTACTACTCTAGTTGTTGTGTTGTATATCCCTTACAACTCTAGTTGCTGTGTGGTATAACGGTTACTTCTCTAGTTGTTGTGTTGTATAACCCTTACTACTCCAGTTGCTGTGTGTTATAACGGTTACTACTCTAGTTGTTGTGTTGTATAGCCCTTACTACTCTAGTTGCTGTGAGGTATAACGGTTACGACTCTAGATGTTGTGTTGAGTAGTTGTATAGCCCTTACTACTCTAGATGTTGTTTGGTATAACGGTTACTACTCTAGTTGTTGTGTTGTTTAGCCCTTACTACTCTTGTTGTTGTGTTGTATAGCCCTTACTACTCTAGTTGATGTGTGGTATAACGGTTACTACTCTAGTTGTTGTGTTGTATAGCCCTTACTACTCTAGTTGCTGTGTGGTATAACGGTTACTACTCTAGTTGTTGGGTTGTATAGCCCTTACTACTCTAGTTGCTGTGTGGTATAACGGTTACTACTCTAGTTGTTGTGTTGTGTAGCCCTTACTACTCTATTTGTTGTGTTGTATATCCCTTACTACTCTAGTTGCTGTGTTGTATAGCCCTTACTACTCTAGTTGTTGTGTTGTATAGCCCTTACTACTCTAGTTGTTGTGTTGTATAGCCCTTACTACTCTAGTTGTTGTTTTGTATAGCCCTTACTACTCTAGTTGCTGTGTTGTATAGCCCTTATTACTCTAATTGCTGCGTTGTATAGCCCTTACTACTCTAGTTGGTGTGTTGTATAGCCCTTACTACTCTAGCTGTTGTGTTGTATAGCCCTTACTACTCTAGTTGTTGTTTGGTATAACGGTTACTACTCTAGATGTTGTGTTGTATAGCCCTTACTACTCTAGTTGTTGTTTGGTATAACGGTTACTACTTTAGTTGTTGTGTTGTGTAGCCCTTAATACTCTAGTTGTTGTGTTGTATATCCCTTACTACTCTAGTTGCTGTGTGATATAACGGTTGCTGCTCTAGTTTCTGTGTGGTATAACGGTTACTACTCTAGGTTCTATGTGGTATAACGGTTACTACTTTAGTTGTTGTGTGGTTTAACGGTTACTACTCTAATTTTTTTGTGGTATAACGGTTACTACTCTAGTTGCTATATGGTATAAAAGTTTCTACTCTAGTTTCTATGTGGTATAACGGTTACTACTATAGTTGCTGTGTAGTATAAAAGGTTGACTGTCTAGTTACTGTGTGAGATTATTGTTACTACTCTAGTTGATGTGTGGTATAACGGTTACTACTCCAGTTGCTGTGTGGTATAACGATCACCAGCCTATAACGGTTACCAGTCTAGTTACTCCCTCGTATAACGGTTACTACTCTAGTTGCTGTGCGAGATTACGCTATCACTCTAACTGCTGTATGGTATTTCAATATCTAATCTAGTTGCTGTGTTGTATAACGGTTACTAGTCTAGTTGCTGTGTGGTATAACGGCTATCACTGTCGTTGCTGTGTTGAATAACGGTTACTACTCTAGTTAATGTGTAGTATAACTGTTACTACTCTAGTTGTTGTGTGGTATAAAGGTTACTACTCTAGTTGCTGTGTGGTATAAGGGTTACTACTTTAGTTGCTTTTTAGTATAACGGTTACTGCTCTAGTGGCTGTGTGGTATAACGGTTACCAGTCTAGTTACTGTGTGGCATAACGTCTATCACTCTAGTTTTTATGCGGAATAACGGCTACCACTATAATACCTGTGTGGATTAAGCTTACCACGCCAGTTGTTGTGTGGTATAACGGCTACCACTCTAGTTCCTTTGTAGTATAACGGCTACCAGTCAAGTTGCTGCGTGGTATAACGGTTATCACTCTAGTTGCTGTGTAGTATAACGGTTACCACTCTAGTTGCTGTGTAGTGTAACGGCGACCACTCTAGTTGCTGTGTAGTATAACGGTTACCACTCTAGTTGCTGTGTAGTGTAACGGTTACCACTCTACTTGCTGTGTAGTATAACGGCCATCACCCCAGTTACTGTATGGTATAACGGTTACCACCCCGGTTGCTATGTGGTAAAACGGTTTCCACTGTAGTTGCTGTGTAGTATAACGGTTACCACCGCAGTTGCTGTGTAGTATAACGGTTACCACTCTAGTTGCTGTGTAGTATAACGGCTACCGCTCTAGTTGCTGTGTAGTATAACGGTTACCACACTAGTTGCTGTGTGGTATAACGGTTACCACTCTAGTTGCTGTGTAGTATAACGGTTACCACTCTAGTTGCTGTGTAGTATAACGGCTACCACTCTAGTTGCTATGTGGTATAACGGCTACCACTCTAGTTGCTGTGTGGTATAACGGTTACCACTCTAGTTGCTGTGTAGTATAACGGTTACCACTCTAGTTGCTGTGTAGTATAATGATTAACACTCTAGTTTCTATGTGGTATAACGGCTACCACTCTAGTTGCTGTGTGGTATAACAGCCACCACCCCAGTTGCTGTGTGGTATAACGATTATCACCCCATTTGATGTGTGGTATAACGGCCACCCCCCCAGTTGCTGTGTGGTATAACGATTATCACCCCATTTGATGTGTGGTATAACGGCCACCACCCCAGTTGCTGTGTGGTTCACCACCCAAGTTGATGTGTGGTATAAAGGCTACAACACCAGTTGATGTGTGATAAAGCGACAACCACCCCAGTCGATGTTTGGTATAAAGGCTAAGAGGCGAAGGTTTTAACAAAACACGCAACGTCGTTAACCATTCGGCCACGGAGACGCTCGTTTATATTTTGAATTTATGGAACTTAATGCTGCGCTCCGCTTCGCCTCGCCTGACTTAAGTTCCATAAACTTCAAAATATAAACAAGAACATATACTTAAAGTTTAAACTATTATGCAAAACAGGATCATGACCATGTTTGGTCTTTATCAGTTTATCTTACTACGTCGGTCGACTGAAAGACATTTTCCCTTCTTTATCTTTGCGTGAAGTACAATGATATGTTTCAGTATACGGCCTTGAGCTAGATCGGAGTTATTTTTAACAATCTGATATCACTTAAACTTTGGACGCACGCCAGTACATTTTAGTTCGCATGGACTCGAATAACTAGGACGACTAGGCGGGATGAACTTGTATGGATAAACTTGTATGTTAATAAATATGAGGTGCATTCAGTGTTCCGCATATATTGCGCTGCTTTTGATTTTGGGTCTTATTTTTATTCAATGGTGAATTGTTAAAGAAGTTGAAGTTATTGACACTGTAAACCTAAGGACATTTAAAACTGTATTAAAGGTTGTATCTCACCGTTTTGCAGGTTTTGGGTCAATCATGAAATATCTAAATTGGATTTGAACAGTTTTTTTACATAGAAAACATAGTTTGAAGGCATGTACCTATTTTTTATGCGTACTGAATACTAAATAATGCAATTTGCGGGTACTGGTACCCGTGGGTGGGGTGGGGTGGGTGGATGGGGGTGGGGTTGGGGTGTGTGTGTGTGGGTGTGGGTGGGGGGGGGGGGGGGGGTAACAGCCCAATACATGTGTCGAATTGGCAACTGATTGAGTGCATGGTCATATGCACTTTTTATTTGATAACTCGGACAAAATTAATCGCAACGACTGCTATATAACTGAAATGACCAATGTACCGCACTTGCTTTCCGTTTTATTAAATTGCAATTTGATTTTTTTAACTATTGGAGTGCGCACTCGTTAAAGTAGCTATCCCGCCAACAGCAGTGAAATTTTACAATATATTTATACCATTTCTAAACCGACTGACGACGAGGTATATATAACTTACATATTTTGAGAATCCAAACTTTATAGACACAATATGAACGGTTTTAAACAGCTAGGCCAAACCCAGAAACCGAATTTTCGAATTTAAAGTTACCAACTCATAATTCATTTTACACACACGGGTATTTTTTAGAACATGTCAATAAACGTTTACTTTTTATCGGCATATATAATTATATTGTTATATTACCTGATACCTGGATAGATTTTTAATACACGGTTTTGTAGTGTAATTTTGCCGTTTTTTCGGGGGTTCGTTTCTTATAAAGCTCTCATTGGCATTCCGAAAGTGTTTGCATGGGTGGTTGCATATCATGGAGGCCAATAAATAATTCTCTTTTTTTTTTTTTGTAAAATAGGCATTTCCACTAATATGGTATACATCCCATTGTTGATATATTTGAAACATTTTTAAGTATTGTCGAGTTAATATTTTATTTTTTAATGATTTGGTTTTGCTTATGGAGTGTATGAATACACAAGTTCTATTATTTTTTTATTTTTTTGTTGATTTTGTCTGGTCATTTTTCATGAAGATGAACTATTTTAACCAACTTTTCTCTTTTTCTAAATAGTCAATAAGTATAACATGTATTTTTTAACTGTTACAAATTTGGCTAAATTCAGTTAGTTCGTATGGTACTAATATACCTTTTTTTTTTTTAACTGAATGCTCTGACTGAACTAAAGCTGCCATTTAACCACGTGTGTTATTGATTAACCACGTCTGTTTTAACTATTGATTAACCACGTGTGTTTTTAACTATTGATTAACCACGTGTGTTTTAACTATTGATTGGTATTGTTTTTCTATTAAACACCGAACAAAGCGTTACTAAGATTTCCTTATACCGTCACTTTCCTGTAATGGTTATAGATCAATGTAGATTTGGGCCTGTACAACTGTATAAGGTCGCAGTAGTTGTTTCCCTTTCCCTCTTTTCATTGCAACTATACAATTATAGGATTTGTCTCCCTTCGACCCCCACACTAGCGGTCAAAAAGTACTTTATTCCATCAGACACTTCCATTTGCTGGAAGGTTTCAGACTTCTAGATTTCTTCTGAGACTTCCTTACATACCTCTGGACGTTTTGTGACACTTTGATTTGTTGTTACTTCGCTTTTTTCAGTTTCTGATGCTATTCCTCTCTAGTGTATTTCCTTTATTGTTAACCCGATGTATGACTTTGGGCAGTTCTGTTTTCCAAGGACTTATCCTGGGACCATCTGACTGCTGTGCTTGATTATAAGAATCTTTCATTGGTATCCGGTGAAGATAGGAAATTCCAACCCGAGGTATAAGTGTTTTTATCGGAACCGAGCCTCTGCCGAGGTTCCGATTAAAACACTTATACCGAGGTTTGGAATTTCCTATCTGAACCGACTATCCATGATAGATTCTTTTTCTTGCATATCAGAGACATGTTGTGCGTTGACGCCGCCAGCTACTAACGTTTTGCATGTTTTCCTGCATACCGGATGTTGGTGCGCGCCTGACTTTTATCTCGACCCTAGGGTGAGATGGAAATATCTAGCCCCGGTAAAATGACGGATTTCCTTGTCCGGTATGTAAGAACATGCAATGCTGACAGTGATTCAAATTGGACAGCATGTTCCACTCTGAAACCGGAGATCACCGGTTCGAGCGCGCACTGTTTATGTTGGTATGCCCATTAAACGTTAAAGGGAGTACATCAGGCTTTTCAAAGGGGTCTAGGGGTCCGACTTAAAATTGACAAATAATGATGTATTCTATCTTAAAGCGCCTAAACATAATGAATGATCCTAAAAATGACCCCTTAGTTACGAGGAAATTCATTCTGTACAGTAATATGTGCTATCCTAGGTTACGCACCAGGGTTAATTTCAGCATTGTATGCCCGATTCCGTCCTAGCTATATGGTGTATTCGAAGTTTAAACCTAACAATATGATTCGAAAATCATATTTTGATGGATATAAGTGTTTTATCATGAATTGGAACATTTTTATAATTTAAAGGGAGTACATCAGGATTTTCATGGGGTCTAGGTGTCCGACTAAAAATTGACAAATATTAATATTTTCTATTCTGAAGAGCCTAAACATAATGAATGAGCCTAAAAAAAATCCCTTATTTGCAAAGAAATTGAATCTGCACAGTAATACGTGCTATCCTAGGTTACACACCAGGGTTAATTGCAGCATTTTACGTCCTATTCCGTCCTAGCTATATGGTCTTTTCAAAGTTCAGACATTACCAAAATGGTTCGAACATCATATTTTGATTGATATAAGTGTTTTATCATTAATTGGAACTTTTTTATAATTTAAGATGTTTCTAGAAAAATCCTGATGTACCCCCTTTAAGATATTTCTAGAAAAATCCTGAGGTACTCCCTTTAAAGAAACTAACCCTCCAAATAACGGCTAAACTACACTACAAAACTATTGATCAAAACTCTGTCCAGGTGTTCACGTCATATAATAATGTATATGGGCCGATTAAAAGTATAGGTTTATTCAAGGGTTCTTGAAATACCCATGACTGAATATGCGTAAAATGAATGGTGAGTTGGTATTTATCAATTCGATTCTCCAGTTCTGGGGTTTGGCCTGGCTGGTTAAAGCCGTTTATATTGTGTCTATAGAGTTTGAATTCTCAAAATATGTAAGTTATATATATGTCTCGCGGTCAACAGGTTTAGAAACGTTTTACATAATTATGTTGTACATTTTGGCTGTTGTTGACGAGATAGCTACTTTAATATTGGTTTGTTTACCTTTTTATCACATATTAAAGTGTGGGAGTGTAAAAAAGCCATCCTATATTTATTATATTAAACTAGTATAATAAACAGGCAAAAGAAGGACGGTCATTTCCGTTCAACTCGTTTAACGAGTAACATATCGGATTACGGAAATTAGCGCGGTAGTTCAGTTGTTTGGGAGCTCGACTTGTAAGTGAGGAAAGTGTCGATTCTTATGTGATGACGGGAGGTGTACAGTACTGGTTCTACCCAGGAAAAGTGGGTGGTCTGCCTCCACCACAAAAAAGTCGACCGTCATATATAACCTTACATGTGTTGAAAATGATGTAAAACACCAAACAAACAAACACACAATTGTTCGGTGTCTTACGGAGAAGACCGAATCAACATACGACGTCATCGTACAAACATAAGGAGTATTAATACAACAACTTCCTATATAATAATACAGGTTCCTTATGAGGAATTATTTTTGAGTGATGTGATAAATAGAATCTCACATTCGTTCATTTTTAATACTGATTTTTATGAAACTCGTTGGATAAAATTGACATGATGGTCGGCAGAGCCTCGATTGATATAATTTTATTCAACTCGTTTAATAAATTCAGGGGCCTCGATTCAAATAATTTTATCCAACTCGTTTAATAAATTCAATATAAAACAGGCTCTCATATACGTTCCTTATTTATTTGTTTTAATACATTTATTGAAATTTCAGAATGAACTATGCGGAAGTCATCCTCAATGTTGTTACGCTGATAATGGTAAAGTATATTAATATATATAAATAATATCGTCTGTTTTCGAATACTTTCTTTTCTTCCATCTTCTTTTCTTTTCTTCCATCGTCCTTTTTGCTCTCCCATCCTCATTTATTGTCTTCCATATCGAGTAAACAAAAAAAACCAAAGGCTTTGGAGTTTTGCATACTTAAAGGGAAACAAAGCAATTTTGATTTTTTTTTTAAAAACTCATGGTTTCCCGTATTTTTTCTACATTACTTGTATTTGTTCAATCATTAATATTAAAGTATCTATCCCGCCATCAACTGGCAACTTTTACAACACATAATGAAAACGAGATATATATAGATATAACTCACATATTTGGAGAATCCAAACACTAGACACAATATAAACGGCTTTAACAAGCCAGACCAAACCCCAAAATTGGAGTGTTAAATCACGCGTATTTTAAGAACCCGTAAATACTTTTAAGAGGCACTTATACATTATTATATGACCTCAACACCCGGATAGAGTTTAGATGAACGGTTTTGTAGTATAACTT
The DNA here is from genome assembly GCA_037043455.1 of Cyrtodaria siliqua. Lineage (NCBI taxonomy): Eukaryota > Metazoa > Mollusca > Bivalvia > Adapedonta > Hiatellidae > Cyrtodaria > Cyrtodaria siliqua. The sequence continues at coordinate 15,959 of JAWPHD010009995.1, forward strand.
TGCCGTTATTTGGCGGGTTAGTTTCTTTAATTATAAGAGTAGGCACATTGCTTTTGCATTATATTAACTGTTGATTATATTGCATAACTAATATATGTTAACTGCTTGAATAATAAGACGAAAACAAACACAAAAAAACAAAACGAAACACAAACAATTATTTAATTATATGCAAGCAGGTTTAAAGTAAAAATGATACTGAACAAATCAACATTCAATGGTATACTAACGTATGAAGTAGATTTTGTTTGACGATTTAGCCTCCGTACAGGTAGCATCGATATATATATATATACCGCCTTAACATGTAAACAATGTAGAAATTACTATAAGACATCATGCTTCCGAATAGCCCTTAACATGTAAACAATGTAGAAATTACTATAAGACATCATGCTTCCGAATAGCCCTTAACATGTAAACAATGTAGAAATTACTATAAGACAACATGCTGCCGAATAGCCCTTAACATGTAAACAATGTAGGAATTAACATGTAAACATTGTAGAAATTACTATAAGACATCATGCTTCCGAATAGCCCTTAACATTTAAACATTGTAGGAATTACTATAAGACATCATGCTTCCGAATAGCCCTTAACATTTAAACATTGTAGGAATTACTATAAGACATCATGTTTCCGAATGGTCCTTAACATTTCAACAATGTAGGAATTACTATAAGACATCATGCTTCCGAATAACCCTTAACATTTCAACAATGTAGGAATTACTATAAGACTTCATGCTTCCGAATAGCCCTTAACATTTCAACAATGTACAAATTACTATAAGACATCATGCTTCCGAATGGTCCTTAACATTTTAACAATGTAGGAATTACTATAAGACATCATGCTTCCGAATAGCCCTTAACATTTCAACAATGTAGGAATTACTATAATACATCATGCTTCCGAATAGCCCTTAACATTTTAATAATGTAGGAATTACTATCAGGCATCATGCTTCCGAATAGCCCTTAACATTTTAACAATGTAGGAATTACTATAAGACATCATGCCTCCGAATAGCCCTTAACATTTTAATAATGTAGGAATTACTATCAGGCATCATGCTTCCGAATAGCCCTTAACATTTTAACAATGTAGGAATTACTATAAGACATCATGCTTGCGAATAGCCCTTAACATGTAAACAAAGTAGAAATTACTATAAGACAACATGCTGCCGAATAGCCCTTAACATGTAAACAATGTAGGAATTAACATGTAAACATTGTAGGAATTACTATAGGTAAAATGCTTCCGAATAACCCTCAACATTTCAACAATGTAGGAATTACTATAAGACATCATGCTTCCGAATAACCCTTTACATTTCAACAATGTAGGAATTACTATAAGACATCATGCTTCCGAATAGCCCTTAACATTTCAACAATGTAGGAATTACTATAAGACATCATGCTTCCGAATAGCCCTTAACATTTCAACAATGTAGGAATTACTATAAGACATCATGCTTCCGAATAGCCCTTAACATTTTAACAATGTAGGAATTACTATCAGGCATCATGCTTCCGAATAGCCCTTAACATTTTAACAATATAGGAATTACTATAAGATATCATGCTTCCGAATAGCCCTTAACATTTCAACAATGTAGGAATTACTATAAGATATCATGCTTCCGAATAGCCCTTAACATTTCAACAATGTAGGAATTACTATAAGACATCATGCTTCCGAATAGCCCTTAACATTTCAACAATGTAGGAATTACTATAAGACATCATGCTTCCGAATAGCCCTTAACATTTTAACAATGTAGGAATTACTATAAGACATCATGCTTCCGAATAGCCCTTAACATTTCAACAATGTAGGAATTACTATAAGACATCATGCTTCCGAATAGCCCTTAACATTTTAACAATGTAGGAATTACTATCAGGCATCATGCTTCCGAATAGCCCTTAACATTTTAACAATATAGGAATTACTATAAGATATCATGCTTCCGAATAGCCCTTAACATTTCAACAATGTAGGAATTTCTATAAGATATCATGCTTGCGAATAGCCCTTAACATTTCAACAATGTAGGAATTACTATAAGACATCATGCTTCCGAATAGCCCTTAACATTTCAACAATGTAGGAATTACTATAAGACATCATGCTTCCGAATAGCCCTTAACATTTTAACAATGTAGGAATTACTATAAGACATCATGCTTCCGAATAGCCCTTAACATTTCAACAATGTAGGAATTACTATAAGACATCATGCTTCCGAATAGCCCTTAACATTTCAACAATGTAGGAATTACTATAAGACATCATTCTTCCGAATAGCCCTTAACATTTCAACAATGTAGGAATTACTATCAGGCATCATGCTTCCGAATAGCCCTTAACATTTTAACAATATAGGAATTACTATAAGATATCATGCTTCCGAATAGCCCTTAACATTTTAACAATGTAGGAATTACTATAAGACATCATGCTTCCGAATAGCCCTTAACATTTCAACAATGTAGGAATGACTATAAGACATCATGCTTCCGAATAGCCCTTAACATTTCAACAATGTAGGAATTACTATAAGACATCATGCTTCCGAATAGCCCTTAACATTTTAACAATGTAGGAATTACTATCAGGCATCATGCTTTCGAATAGCCCTTAAAATTTTAACAATGTAGGAACTACTATAAGACATCATGCTTCCGAATAGCCCTTAACATTTCAACAATGTAGGAACTACTATAAGACATCAGGCTTCCGAATAGCCCTTAACATTTTAACAATATAGGAATTACTATAAGATATCATGCTTCCGAATAGCCCTTAACATTTCAACAATGTAGGAATTACTATAAGATATCATGCTTCCGAATAGCCCTTAACATTTTAACAATATAGGAATTACTATAAGATATCATGCTTCCGAATAGCCCTTAACATTTTAACAATGTAGGAACTACTATAAGACATCATGCTTCCGAATAGCCCTTAACATTTTAACAATATAGGAATTACTATAAGATATCATGCTTCCGAATAGCCCTTAACATTTTAACAATGTAGGAATTACTATAAGACATCATGCTTCCGAATAGCCCTTAACATTTCAACAATGTAGGAATTACTATAAGACATCATGCTTCCGAATAGCCCTTAACATTTCAACAATGTAGGAATTACTATAAGACATCATGCTTCCGAATAGCCCTTAACATTTCAACAATGTAGGAATTACTATAAGACATCATGCTTCCGAATAGCCCTTAACATTTCAACAGTGTAGGAATTACTATAAGACATCATGCTTCCGAATAGCCCTTAACATTTTAACAATGTAGGAATTACTATCAGGCATCATGCTTTCGAATAGCCCTTAACATTTCAACAATGTAGGAATTGCTATCAGGCATCATGCTTCCGAATAGCCCTTAAAATTTTAACAATGTAGGAACTACTATAAGATATCATGCTTCCGAATAGCCCTTAACATTTTAACAATGTAGGAATTACTATAAGACATCATGCTTCCGAATAGCCCTTAACATTTCAACAATGTAGGAATAACTATAAGATATCATGCTTCCGAATAGCCCTTAACATTTCAACAATGTAGGAATTACTATAAGACATCATGCTTCCGAATAGCCCTTAACATTTCAACAATGTAGGAATTACTATAAGACATCATGCTTCCGAATAGCCCTTAACATGTAAACAATGTAGACATTACTATAAGACAACATGCTGCCGAATAGCCCTTAACATGTAAACAATGTAGGAATTAACATGTAAACATTGTAGGAATTACTATAGGTAAAATGCTTCCGAATAGCCCTTAACATTTCAACATTGTAGAAATTACTATAAGACATCATGCTTCCGAATAGCCCTTAACATTTAAACATTGTAGGAATTGCTATAAGACATCATGCTTCCGAATAGCTCTTAACATTTCAACAATGTAGGAATTACTATCAGGCATCATGCTTCCTAATATCCTTTAACATTTTAACAATGTAGGAAATACTATAAGACATCATGCTTCCGAATAGCCCTTAGCATTTCAACAATGTAGGAATTTCCATAAGACATCATGCTTCCGAATAGCCCTTAACATTTCAACAATGTAGGAACTACTATAAGACAACAGTTGTTACTTTCTGTTTTAGATTAGTACTTTTAACAAATTATTACTCGAGGCGCTTATTTTAGCCAAAGGTTTTTCGGCAATAACATAAGCAATTTGATTAATACGTACATAAGTTATACATTATTATAACTGAATGTTTTAGTGTAAATAAAAATACCATACTTTACACAATCGGTTGAGTAATAAATATGTTACAGCCAAAACGCTTTTTTGGTGGTGCTTTTTCATTGTAAATTGCTTATTGCAGGGGCAGCAAAAAAATAAGAAAACTCTTCAGATATCCCTCATATTTCGCCATAAAACGTGCAGAGTGTCTTAATTAATATTTAAATCCAACACATTAAAAACAGTTTCGGATCAATGAAATCTATTTGTTTTTTTATATTTTTCAAATGTTTAATGCAGCAGATTTTTGCATTGAAATTGCCCTATCAAAAACAATTTTCGCATGTGAATTGTTTATTTCTCAACCGATTTTGAAAAGTAAGTAATTTGTTTTACCACTAAAAACGCCTGTTTCACTGATATACATCTTATTTATGTTCTATTTGAATTTTCTCTTAAACGTCCAAAAAACCCTTTGCTGAAACAACCGCCCCGAACAATAGTTAATTGTTGCCTTTACAACTCGGCCCAAACCCCATTTCTCTATACGAATCCAATAACATATTTACTTTATGTCACTTTCAATGTATTGCAGCACTACAAGAAGGCAAAACAGGCCAAACCATTGGCATACACCGTGTCGGTGATGACATTCTGGAAGACTGTTCTGTACATCGCCATGTTCTATGAGTTGGCTGGCGGTAACGACTACAGAAAGGGCAATTCGCTCATGGCCGAGTTCTTCCTCGTCCTCATACCAAACGGCATCTGGATTGCCTTACCGTACATGTGTATGGCAAGATTGTGGAAAGATGATCTAACCACAAAACCTGAAAACAAGAACACTTGACATGACAAAAGAAGTGAATTGGTGCCAAAGAGTGTTTTTTTTTTTGCAATCTTTGAGACACTATGTAAGAGTACGTCAGTTCATCTAACAACAAATTATGACCATAATCATACTCTGACCTAGTTAACAATAGTCAAAATATGAATTGTATTACAATAATTATACAAACGTATTTTACACACGAGATATTGCGTCAGCAATCACATTATATTTTCCTCTGATATGTCTAATTTCAATATGGTACTCATGAAACATTAAACTCTACCTCGTTAATCTTTGTTTTTTGTTTTTTATTTTGTTAATAAATGTGAGTGGATTGTGATCACTGAAGACAACTATCCGTGAAGCAGATGAAGTTAAATAGACTTCAAAATGCTGTAATGCCAAAATCAGAGAAAGACACCCTTTTTCAGTTCTTCTGATGTTTGTTAAACTTTTTAGAAAAATAACAAACTGGATGGTCAATATCATTGTTGTCTTCTTGCAAAAGTACTGCGCCAGCACCACTAGCACTTGCATCAACAGCTATTTTAAATTGAAAATCAAAATTTGGTGCTGAAAGCACTGGTGCGCTCATAAGGATGACTTTTAATTTGTCAAATGACTGTTGCCATTTTTAAATGCAAATGAACTTGTCATAATTATTCAGTCATTACTGAACGTTTCTTTTACTCAGTTATTCAAAGGTTCAGTAATGACTGAATAATTATGACATTTTTTTCTATAATAACCAGTCATACCAAGAAAATGCAACAGTTGCTTTTTACAAGTTAGTGCAAGATATTCAGAGATAGCCTTAACCTTAGGTTCATATGTCCCATTCGTGTCCTAAACACGTGACAACAGCTTGACACAATTACTTTGGTTGAGGTTGACTGTTAACTTCGCATCTGTAAAACGGTCGAAGAAACTTTTTGTGGTATGCAGATGGTCTTCCCATGTTTTGTTGTAAATGATGACGTCGTCGATGTACGCGTCACATCCATCTAGATCAGGTATTAATATAGGAACGTTGCTGGTGAATTTTTCATTCCAAATGGCATAACTTTATACTAAACTAGTCCACCTGAAGTAACAAATGCAGAGACTTTCTTTTTCTGTAGAGGTACTTCCCAAAATCCTTTTAGAAGATCGAATTTTGTAACGTATTTGGTATTTCCATTTGTGGAATTGGAAGTGACACTATTGACTTTTCCATAGTCAGTACACATTCGCTTTTACTATGTTCAATGAAATCATTGTCCAATAAGTATTGAATGTCTTCTTTAATATATTATTGTTTAGAATAATGAATATTTCTGTATGGATGCTGTTTTATTGGAGTATAATTTCCAACATCGCCATCTTGAAATATTTTGTCAGTTCTTGTTGGAACATCCAGAACTAAGTGCTCATATTCCTACATCAGTTGTTTCAGTTCATGTCTCTGTGGTGTATCTAGATGTGACAGTTCACGTCTTTATGATGTATCTAGATGTGACGGTCTATGTCTCTGTGATGTATCTAGATGTGACAGTTCATGTCTTTGTGATGTATCTAGGTGTGACAGTTCATGTCTTTGTGATGTATCTAGGTGTGGCAGTTCATGTATCTGTGATGTATCTAGATGTGACAGTTCATGTCTCTGTGATGTATCTAGATGTGACAGTTCATGTCTTTGTGCTGTATCTAGGTGTGACAGTTCATGTCTTTGTGATGTATCTAGGTGTGACAGTTGTATCTAGGTGTGACGGTTCATGTCTTTGTGATGTATCTAGGTGTGACAGTTCATGTCTCTGTGATGTATCTAGATGTGACAGTTCATGTTTCTGTGATGTATCTAGGTGTGACAGTTCAGGTATCTGTGATGTATCTAAATGTGACAGTTCATGTCTCTGTGATGTATCTAGGTGTGACAGTTCATGTCTCTGTGATGTATCTAGATGTGACAGTTCATGTCTCTGTGATGTATCTAGATGTGACAGTTCATGTCTCTGTGATGTATCTAGGTGTGACAGTTCATGTCTCTGTGATGTATCTAGGTGTGACAGTTCATGTCTCTGTGATGTATCTAGATGTGACAGTTCATGTCTCTGTGATGTATCTAGATGTGACAGTTTGAAGGATTTTCATGAAATTTACAGCAATGTTACTCTTGTTACAAAAATGATTTTCATTTGAGAAATATTGAAAATAAAATGTAGTTACTTTGCTTGGACTTCAAACATGCCTCCTCCAAAAATGTCCACTAAAAATCTTGTATTTTTCAATGATTAACAAACACTGCCCTTTCAAATAATGTCAGACGTATAAAAAAGTTATGATACCGTTCCAAGATCAAGCTGTTCAGATCACCAGGAGAGCGTTTTCAAGGTCATGGACCTCTTGTTAGATACTCTATTCTTTAAGATACATCTTAACATTGACTATCTATCCCACCATTCTGCCTGTTATTAGATACATTTTACTAAGTAAGGTGATCCTCTAATCAAGTAAGACGATTCTACATCCCAATAATCAAGCAAGGTGATTAAACACTCCACTACTAAAGTAAGGTGGTTCTACATTCCTTTAATCAAGTATAACAGAGCGGCATAGTCGATAAATTGTGCCATTTGTGATACAAGCACCAAATTTTGCCCAGAGTTAGTGTTTTTGATACTGATATTTTCACAATATATTTTCACTTTTGCGCATGCGCGAAGAAATTTTATTTCCGGTCTATTAGAATATAAAGTATCTCTTTTAAATGAAATTATGCTTATTTGTTAAATAAATAAATGACTTAATTTTATTTTTACAAATTATATCAACTTATAGATAATATAAAAAAAATATATATTCAGTTCTGCGCATGCGCAAACTCTGTTTTATGTAAAAATATCAGATTTCCATCTCACTCTAAATTGTTCTAAAAATAGCATTGAAATAGAAACTGTTATGGTGTTTGATACAGCCTCCTTTAAAAGTGATACAAGTGATTCAGCCAATCCTCTTACTACGCATGCAAAAATAATTCTGTACTTCCGGTTATGCATATGATGACAACAGTTAGAGTGATGTGAAGGATTTTTATTTATTGATTGCTTTTTCTATGTATATTTCTTCCATCACACGTGTCTGGTCATATATTCAACTTCTTTCACATTCGAACCCGTTGCATGCACACAGGGCAGTGCATTGGAGTGTAGCTTAAACTAACATATTGGCAGTGAGTTGAGCAACCTTTCTAGTAGCCCCATCTGATAGCTTAATGAACACTAAGAGCTGCTTCCTGTAATGTTGTCAACTTTGGAACAAACGTCCCAGAAGAAGTTTCTGCAAACCCCAATCTACTGGGCTAGTCAGTATTGCTTTAAGATAAAGTGTTTGCCTCCAAATATGACATGCATGATAGGCAGCACGAAATACATGCTAATCAGGAGCTGCTTGCGTCGGTGGAAGTCTTTCCATGCTCTTCTTCGTGACCATTTCTCCCTCTGGCAATGTTAACATCAACCCACAAATAGGGTTAACAATAGGGCACAAAAAGGCCGCTGGGGTTTAAACCTGGTTCTAGCCTGCACCAAACATCAATACCCTATTGTCATCCCAGTAAAACAAAACATTGTAAATAAAGCAATCCCCGCATGACAGGCTATATTCTCGAACAAACTAGGCAGCATTAATAGGAAAGATAAGTATAACACAAATATGCACATGTATCAGTTAATATAAAAACAAAAGCCTAAAAAGCCACACAGTAAGTACTTAATGGCTTGGCAGAAGCCAGAGCAGCAAAAGAATAAACCATTTAGGGTACGACAAGTCAAAATTGAAGACGAACATCAAACATCATTGTCCTTTCAGAATTTAGGTAGACGTCATCACAGAGTCAATAATCTATCCGGTCATCACACCACAAGGAAAGCATATTGGCAAACTATAAATAGGTCAATTACTAAACATTCAGTGTGTTGCAAAATGAAATGGTCATAATCTCTTTTGATAAACTTATTAACAAGTTTGATATAGTATGAAGAAAGTGATCATGACCAAGGATCTTACGAAGTTTGTAAATCAAATCACCATAGGTGACAGGTTTTGATAGTCCTTGTCGCAGAAGAGTTCTTAAATTACTTTTATATTTTAAAAGTAGATCATGGTTGCGATAATACAATTTTGCAAAGGTTTTTCGCAGTTAATGGTAACGGTAGCCCTGATGGAGTAGCTTTTTAGTTATACTAAGGTTACGAATATTAAAGTCCTCAATTCGACTACAATCTATAGAAAAACGACATACACGAATATGCGAGTGTCAGATTCCTCATCAGAGCAGGGAGTCAGGCCACTTACATCATCGTTGGATGGCGAAGCCAAAACATGTTCCCGGCAGTTCTCCTTTGTTTTCATGGAAACATTGGAAATCTTGCCAGTTGTACAGGATTTCAGCGGATGGGACCACACGTCGGCGTATACCCTTTCCTCCTTTCTAGCATGGCAAAACATTAAGGCTATCGGTTTTAAAAATCCTATACAACCTCGACCATCTTGGCATTTTGAAGTTTGAACAGTAAAAAGGACATACAGTATCGAAGGCATATATATTGTTCAAATGTACACACTTCTACAGTTTTAAGCATTTGTACGACCGTGGCTCCATCCAGAATAAACGCTGTGACTTATGGCTGTACAACAACGGTTTCTCTCAATTCACTGAAACAACTAAAAAGATTGAAATTGGAGCAAGACCTCACTTTTTCTCATTCTGATACTGATAATCGATTTGCTTGAATTTCATGCTCAAAGAATTCTTCAAGACCACCTCCTCTTGACAAGAAAGACAACCTTGACAAACATAATCCCATTTTCAGACAGACCAAAAGTCCAAATTTAATTCTGCTAATTGCTCAAATTTATTTAAAACTCGAGGTCCGGTTAACATCCGCCTTCTGAGTGCAGCTGAATGTTCGGTTAATCCGACCACTCTCTTTCCATTTGTCTACCCATGAGCACGGTCAATTGCTATTGCAGAGAAATGACAGAAGTTTTCTGAACGGTATATTTCCCAGGCTTGAATTCTTCAGCAATTTCTGGATGAAGTTTATTTAGACCAACCATATCATGAATGTGCACTGGAACATAATGTGCACAGTTGTGTATGGTCTAAAGCATTCAAGTTTGAAATCTGACGTTTATAGTGATCCGATACAAGTACACATCAGCAACTGTTGTGATAGGGTTAGACAATAGTATTTAAAAAGGAGAAATGACTTGCTTTTCGGTACGCCTCGCTTCAAAGTCCATCGGGTCATTATTTGCATTGTCGAAACATCTGCTGTAACTTAAGCATCAGTCCACCCAGAACCATCTAACCATTAATAATTAACTAATTAATAATATAACGCTTTCATCTAATAGTAATCCCTATAACATAACAAACTGTCCGTCGCCGAACTGATCTGGACAATTCCTCTACATCTGTTTTGCAATGTCAAAGAAAAGAGTATGATAATGGACCTTTGGAAACGGCCGAGCACGACACATACGAAATATTGCAGTCTCGGTTTGATTGAGACTGTTCATAAGCGGTAGTTAAATATGCTAGCTACCGCTCACGCCCTCTAGCTCCGGGTTGAGCAGAACTCAATATTCATAAAATCAACAGCACAAACTTTTAACCATCCCGAAGAAGGCTGATCTAGCTCTAAAAACAATATGTACTGTTCATACAGTAATTTTAATTGTATCACCACATCAACGTATTGTTTCAGCTTGTTTAGAGCCGCCCAAGATAGCGGGGAAGGATACATAGGAATCCGTCAATCATGCCATATTCTTATTGTCGCAGAGATTCTTATGGCTTTTTAAAGTGTTCGGAAGATAAGAATCCGATAAAAACCGTCCGGTTTACGCCACCACCCGATAGACGAGGCTAGAGAAAATGTCTTGCCTAAGGACTCACCATAGTAACCCATAGGCGCCAGTGAGTCTCAAACCCGTGACCGCCGGATTCAGAATCATTACGGACGTGTGGGAATAAGGAGCTTGCACAAACGTGTATACTACTATAGCGTGAAAAAACAAATCTTCGGAATTCTCTCATGTTTGTGATTTTAGAACAAAAGACACCTGATATAACCGGAAGTTATACCTCGGCTAGGCATGCGCAATGAAGAGTAATGATATTGTTGTATTATACACATGTGAACACAATAATTAACATTTTCTGCGCTTTAATTCATTAGATATAGTCGTTTATTTGAAGTTATTCAGTATAACGTAGCATTTTAAGCATACCGGAAGTAAACGCGCGCCCATATGCAAAATGTAGTGCTTGTATCATAAATAGCACATTTTTTTTGTAAAATATCGACCTATGCCACTCCACTAGTAAAGTGATTCTACATTACTTTAATTAGGTAAGATGATTCTACATTCCTCTTATCAAGTAAGGTGAGTCTACATTCCTCTAATCAAGTAAGGTGATTCTACATTCCTCTAATCAAGTAAGGTGATTCTACATTCCTCTAATCAAGTAGGGTGATTCTGTATTCCTCTAATCAAGTAAGGTGTTATACATTCCTCTAATCAAGTTAGGTGATTCCACATTCCTCTAATCAAGTAAGGTGATTCTACATTCCTCTAATCAAGTTAGGTGATTCTGTATTCCTCTAACCAAGCAAGGTGATTCTACATTCCTCTATTCTTCTAATCAAGTAAGGTGGTTCTACATTCCTCTATTCTTCTAATCAAGTAAGGTGATTCTACCATCCTCTAATCAAGTAAGGTGATTCTACATTCCTCTAATCAAGTAAGGTGATTCTACATTCCTCTAATCAAGTAAAGTGATTCTACCATCCTCTAATCAAGTAAGGTGATTCTACATTCCTCTATTCTTTTAATCAAGTAAGGTGATTCTACATTCCTCTATTCTTCTAATCAAGTAAGGTGATTCTACATTCTTTTAATCAAGTAAGGTGATTCTACATTCCTCTAATCAAGTAAGGTGATTCTACATTCCTCTAATCAAGTAAGGTGATTCTACATTCCTCTGATCAAGTAAGGTGATTCTACATTCCTCTATTCTTCTAATCAAGTAAGGTGATTCTACATTCTTTTAATCAAGTAAGGTGATTCTACATTCCTCTAATCAAGTAAGGTGATTCTACATTCCTCTAATCAAGTAAGGTGAGTCTACATTCCTCTAATAAAGTAAGGTGATTCTGTATTCCTCTAATCAAGTAAGGTGATTCTACATTCCTCTATTCTTCTAATCAAGTAAGGTGATTCTACATTCTTTTAATCAAGTAAGGTGATTCTACATTCCTCTAATCAAGTAAGGTGATTCTACATTCCTCTAATCAAGTAAGGTGATTCTACATTCCTCTGATCAAGTAAGGTGATTCTACATTCCTCTATTCTTCTAATCAAGTAAGGTGATTCTACATTCTTTTAATCAAGTAAGGTGATTCTACATTCCTCTAATCAAGTAAGGTGATTCTACATTCCTCTAATCAAGTAAGGTGATTCTACATTCCTCTAATCAAGTAAGGTGAGTCTACATTCCTCTAATCAAGTAAGGTGATTCTGTATTCCTCTAATCAAGTAAGGTGATTCTGTATTCCTCTAATCAAGTAAGGTGATTCTACATTCCTCTAATCAAGTAAGGTGATTCTACATTCCTCTAATCAAGTAAGGTGATTCTACATTCCTCTAATCAAGTAAGATGATTCTACATTCCTCTAATCAAGTAAGGTGATTCTACATTCCTCTAATCAAGTAAGGTGATTCTACATTCCTCTAATCAAGTAAGGTGAGTCTACATTCCTCTAATCAAGTAAGGTGATTCTACATTCCTCTAATCAAGTAAGGTGATTCTACATTCCTCTAATCAAGTAAGGTGATTCTGTATTCCTCTAATCAAGTAAGGTGATTCTACATTACTCTAATCAAGTAAGGTGATTATGTATTCCTCTAATCAAGTAAGGTGATTCTACATTCCTCTAATCAAGTAATGTGATTCTACCATCCTATAATCAAGTAAGGTGATTCTACATTCCTCTAATCAAGTAAGGTGATTCTGTATTCCTCTAATCAAGTAAGGTGATTCTACATTACTCTAATCAAGTAAGGTGATTATGTATTCCTCTAATCAAGTAAGGTGATTCTACATTCCTCTAATCAAGTAATGTGATTCTACCATCCTCTAATCAAGTAAGGTGATTCTACATTCCTCTAATCAAGTAAGGTGATTCTACCATCCTCTAATCAAGTAAGGTGATTCTACATTCCTCTAATCAAGTTAGGTGATTCCACATTCCTCTAATCAAGTAAGGTGATTCTACATTCCTCTAATCAAGTAAGGTGTTCTACATTCCTCTATTCTTCTAATCAAGTAAGGTGATTCTACATTCCTCTATTCTTCTAATCAAGTAAGGTGATTCTACATTCCTCTAATCAAGTAAGGTGATTCTACATTCCTCTAATCAAGTAAGGTGTTCTACATTCCTCTATTCCTCTAATCAAGTAAGGTGATTCTACATTCCTCTATTCTTCTAATCAAGTAAGGTGATTCTACATTCCTCTAATCAAGTAAGGTGATTCTACATTCCTCCAATCAAGTAAGGTGATTTTACATTACTCTAATCAAGTAAGGTGTTCTACATTCCTCTATTCTTCTAATCAAGTAAGGTGATTCTGTATTCCTCTAATCAAGTAAGGTGATTTTACATTCCTCTAATCAAGTAAGGTGATTCTACATTCCTCCAATCAAGTAAGGTGATTTTACATTACTCTAATCAAGTAAGGTGTTCTACATTCCTCTATTCTTGTTATCAAGTAAGGTGATTCTACATTCCTCTAATCAAGTAAGGTGATTAAACACTAGATCCTCTAATCAAGTAAGGTGATTAAACACTCGATCCTCTAATCAAGTTAGGTGATTCTGTATTCCTCTAACCAAGTAAGGTGATTCTATATTCCTCTAATCAAGTAAGGTGATTCTGTATTCCTCTAACCAAGTAAGGTGATTCTACATTCCTCTAATCAAGTTAGGTGATTTAACACTAGATCCTCTAATCAAGTAACGTGATTCTGTATTCCTCTAACCAAGTAAGGTGATTCTACATTCCTCTAATCAAGTTAGGTGATTAAACACTAGATCCTCTAATCAAGTTAGGTGATTCTGTATTCCTCTAACCAAGTAAGATGATTCTACATTCCTCTAACCAAGTAAGGTGATTCTACATTCCTCTATTCTTCTAACCAAGTAAGTAGATTCTACATTCCTCTATTCTTCTAATCAAGTAAGGTGATTCTACATTCCTCTAATCAAGTTAGGTGATTAAACACTAGATCCTCTAATCAAGTAGGGTGATTCTGTATTCCTCTAATCAAGTAAGGTGATTCTACATTCCTCTAACCAAGTAAGGTGATTCTACATTCCTCTATTCTTCTAATCAAGTAAGGTGATTCTACATTCCTCTATTCTTCTAATCCAGTAAGGCGATTCTGTATTCCTCTAATCAAGTAAGGTGATTCTGTATTCCTCTAATCAAGTAAGGTGATTCTACATTCCTCTATTTTTCTAATCATGTAATGTGATTCTACATTCCTCTAATCAAGTAGGGTGATTTTACATTCCTCTAATCAAGTTAGGTGATTAAACACTAGATCCTCTAATCAAGTAAGGTGATTCTACATTCCTCTTATCAAGTAGGGTGATTTTACATTCCTCTAATCAAGTAAGGTGATTAAACACTAGATACTTTGATCAAGTAAGATGATTCTACATTCCTCTGATCAAGTAATGTGATTCCACATTCCCCTAATCAAGTAAGGTAATTCCACATTCCTCTAATCAAATAATGTGATTCTCTGATTAAGTAAGGTGATATTCCACATTCCTCTTATCAAGCAAGATGTTTCCACAACATTCCTCTAATAAAGGAAAGTGTTTCCATAACATTCCATTAATCAAGTAAGTTGTTTCCCCAAATTCCTTTAATAAAGTAAGATGTTTCCTCAACATTCCTTTTATCAAGTAAGATGTTTCCTCAACATTCCTCTTATCAAGTAAGATGTTTCCACAACATTCCTCTAATAAATGAAAGTGTTTCCATAACATTTCTTTAATCAAGTAAGATGTTTCCCCAAATTCCTTTAATCAAGTAAGATGTTTCCTCAACATTCCTTTGATCAAGTAAGATGTTTCCTCAACATTCCTTTAATCAAGTAAGGTGTTTCCCAAAATTCATTTAATCAAGTAAGATGATTCTACTTTACTCTAATCAAGTAATGTGATTCTACATTTCTCACATTTCTGCTCATGTGAGATAGGCATTTCCCTCATGTGAGATAACTCTATCTTACATGACATGTGACTTATGACGTCATGACGTTACGTCGACGTCGCCTTATTCTGGCGTTAAATCAGCAAAGTCATTCATTTTATGCTGTTAATAAACACATAATGGGAGAAAAATAATCCATCATGAGTGATCCATGTGAGATAGGGAAATCTCACCCTCGGGATCAGAATTGCAACCAGGCACTCGGCAGAGCCTCGTCCCTGGTTACAATTCTGACCCTCGGGTGAGATTTCTCTATCTCACATGGATACTCATGATGGATTCTTATATTCTCTGAACAAGTAAGATGATCCCACATTTCTCTGAACAAGTAAAGTGATTCTACATTCTGGTGAATAAGTATGGTGATTCCTCTGCAGACTTTAAATATTGTAATAAGTTTTACCTAGAGTATGGATCAATTCACCCACTTTCTAGACTGCATACAGGTGTACTGGAAGTAAATCAAATCCCACTGTGTCTAATGCAATATTGTCCAAGCTTTCTAGTTAGCCATTTTTCAAAATGAAATTCAAACTAAGAATCACTTACATGTTCCTAGAAAACTGCTGAGATTAGTAGGGGTCATGTGGCATATAAGAAAATAAAATTCTGATCTTTGTTGACACCGTGAACAAACTGCATTCATTCGGCACCTTTTAAATGTGTTATACTTTCACTTTCAAAACTTTTAAGTTGATAAATAAAATCATCATACAGCCATGCAAATGGATTTTAGCTATCACAAACAAGTCAATAAAGTCATTTCAGCCAGAAAAACAGGCCTTAAATACTCAAAAATGCCTTTTATCACAAAAAAAAGTTAGGGATTATATATTTGGGAACTCCTTTCGACTATACCAGGCATGAATACCACAGCGATTTACTTCCTGTATACCTATAAGAACCCCCTAATTGTGAGCGGATTTTAATAGCTTCTATTCCGGCGAAAACTAGAATATAACGCATAAAAAATCATATATTTTGGCGAATCGGTTGAGTATTGATCAAGATATGGGCGTTTCAAAAATGTATAGTGCAGTCGACAGCGATGAAAAATCTGTAAAAATGTTCCCAGTTTTATCTTTGTTAACTGTTATATAAAATGACACTGGGCATATCTGTACTTAGCCTAATGGATAAAATGCTTAAAAAAGTCAGTAAACCTGAAGAAATCAAGATGTTTAGTTCCCAAAAGTGCTATATAAGTACAAAATATGCTGATTTTCATGCCAAATTCAGATTTACAAGGCATTTTAGTGTATTTATGGCGTCAAACCTTAATTTGGTGGCATTACATGCATATATAAACATCCCAATTACTCATAAATGCAAGCCCGGTACTAGCTTTGTGATTAAAAGTTAAGTTTCTATGACTGGACAGCATACTTTGCCTGCAGTACTCTCTGACATTTTCTCAGAAAGTTCAATTTTAGGGGGTAAGGGGAAGATTTGGTGGTGTCACACCTATACAACTATACTTTTGCAAATTATAATGCTGAATTATCATTGAAAATACAAATATCTACATTTTAACATCAAACAAGTTTAGTTTTGTTGAAAAATGTCTCTCCGGGTCGTCATTTAAAGACTTCAAAAATCTGAAACTCCAAATTACAGCTTTCCGAGGCAAAAAACATGCGAAAAAAAAATCAAAACTCTTTTAAAACACCGTGAAGTATTTTTTGTCGGAGCTATAGTCATTGCGGAAAGTAAAATACTGTTTAGGTAAGAATCCGAGAGAAAAAGAATATTCACATTACGCCGCCTTATAGGTGTACCGGAAGTAAATCAAACCCCATTGTGTCCAATGCAATATTGTCCACGCTTTCTAGTTAGCCATTTTTTCAAAATGAAATTCAAACTAAGATTCACTTACATGTTCTTAGTCATGATACCTGCTGAAAATAATAGGGGTCATGTGGCATATAAGATAACAAAATTCTGATCTTTGTTGACACCGTGAACAAACTGCATTCATTCGGCACCTTTTAAATGTGTTTCAACACTTTCAAGTTAGTTGATAAATAAAATCATCATACAGCCATGCAAATGGATTTTAGCTATCACAAACAAGTCAATAAAGTCATTTCAGCCAGAAAAACAGGCCTTAAATACTCAAAAATGCCTTTTATCACAAAAAAAAGTTAGGGATTATATATTTGGGAACTCCTTTCGATACACCAGGCATGAATACCACAGTGATTTACTTCCTGTATACCTATAAGAACCCCCTAATTGTGAGTGGATTTTAATAGCCTCTATTCCGGCGAAAACTAGAATATAACGCATAAAAAATCATATATTTTGGCGAATCGGTTGAGTATTGATCAAGATATGGGCGTTTCAAATTTTTTTAATGTACAGTGCAGTCGACAGCGATGAAAAATCTGTAAAAATGTTCCCAGTTTTATCTTTCTTAACTGTTATATGAAATGACACTGGGCATATCTGTACTTAGCCTAATGGATAAAATGCTTAAAAAAAGTCAGTAAACCTGAAGAAATCAAGATGTTTAGTTCCCAAAAGTGCTATATAAGTACAAAATATGCTGATTTTCATGCCAAATTCAGATTTACAAGGCATTTTAGTGTATTTATGGCATCATACCTTAATTTGGTGGCATTACATGCATATATAAACATCCCAATTACTCATAAATGCAAGCCCAGTACTAGCTTTGTGATTAAAAGTTAAGTTTCTATGACTGGACAGCATACTTTGCCTGCAGTACTCTCTGACATTTTCTCAGAAAGTTCAATTTTAGGGGGTAAGGAGAAAGATTTGGTGGTGTCACACCTATACAACTATACTTTTGCAAATTATAATGCTGAATTATCATTGAAAATACGAATATATACATTTTAACAACAAACAAGTCTAGTTTTGTTGAAAAATTTCTCTCCGGGTCATCATTTAAAGACTTCAAAATCTGAAACTCCAAATTACAGCTTTCCGAGGCAAAAAACATGCGAAAAAAAATCAAAACGCTTTTAAAACACCGTGAAGTATTTTTTGTCGGAGCTATAGTCATTGCGGAAAGTAAAATACTGTTTAGGTAAGAATCCGAGAGAAAATGAATATTCACATTACGCCGCCTTATAGGTGTACCGGAAGTAAATCAAACCCCATTGTGTCCAATGCAATATTGTCCACGCTTTCTAGTTAGCCATTTTTCAAAATGAAATTCAAACTAAGATTCACTTACATGTTCTTAGTCATGATACCTGCTGAGAATAGTAGGGGTCATGTGGCATATAAGATAATAAAATTCTGATCTTTGTTGACACCGTGAACAAACTGCATTCATTCGGCACCTTTTAAATGTGTTTCAACACTTTCAAGTTAGTTGATAAATAAAATCATCATACAGCCATGCAAATGGATTTTAGCTATCACAAACAAGTCAATAAAGTCATTTCAGCCAGAAAAACAGGCCTTAAATACTCAAAAATGCCTTTTATCACAAAAAAAGTTAGGGATTATATATTTGGGAACTCCTTTCGACTACACCAGGCATGAATATCACAGTGATTTTTTTCCTGTATACCTACAACTCTGCATATAAGCAGTTACAAATGTTACCAGAGGAATTGCTTATTGCCTAAAGTCGTAAACGCCGCTGGATATAGGGGATGAAATTAAGATACAAATATTGCTATATCCACCGCTATATGCTTGCCATCTTCGGGATGATTAAAATTCTGTATTGTTGATTTTAATGAATATTGACCCGGGGCTAGAGGGCGTGAGCGGTAACTAGCATATTCACTACCGCTCATGAACAGTCTCAGTCAAACCGAGACTACAATATTTGGTATGTGTCGTGTTCGGCCGTTTCCAAAGATACCTTATCATACTCTTTTTTAATATGAATGGTATGTGTACATTTCTTTATACGTAACTATGATTTCAAAAGTTGAAATGTTAATGAACGTTGATGTAAACTCTGAACGACTTCAAAGATTACACCTTTTATTATATGAGAATTACTGTAGATATGCACATCTTTTATGTTTTAAAAACGTGATATTTTGGTGACAATGGCATATGTAGCTTTCGCCTTGATGGACTGTTTGACAGTATATTTATGGTTATAAAAAATATTATTTTCAAGAACAATTTCTCTTGTTTAACAATTTCAAAACCATAACCATTCAATTGAGGATTGTTTGAATTCATTGAATTCATTGATTGTGGTACCCGTAAAATCCAGTTGTCTCCAGACATTACAGACATCGCTTTAATTTCTGACACAATACGTGTTTGCAAAAACAACTTCATGTACTATATGATTATTGTTCGACATGGAAGTTGAAGGTTAATGTAAAGAAAAATATTTTGTTTTTAAAAATGGTGGGCAACTGGCAAGAGCTGAAAAATGGTATTATGAGGGTAAACAGATTGTCACTGTAAATGGATGACATTTTTCTTGCCGATTGTCTATGTTTCAAATGGCGGAAAATCTCGAGATAAAAACAAAACGAGTTTTAATTTCTTTGTTGTCTTCGCTACGAAGTTTATGTCCAATGACTCAGTATGTGTATTTTAAATTGTTTGAAACAAAAATAAACCAAATACTAATATAAGGTGCAGTGATATAGGGACTTGATTATATAGAATCAATTGAACGAGTGCATTTTTATGCATGCAAACGATTGATGTCAGCTTCACTAAAACCGTGTAATGCTGTAGTTGTAAGTGATTGTGAAAGGTACAAAAAGATAATCAAGTATTGGATTAAAATATTAAACATACCAGATGATAGATATGTAAAATAAGTGTTTTAATATGCTTGTAAACTTAGATAGATATGGCTATAACAACTGGGTTACAAAATTGAAAATGAATCTATATTCAAACGGTTTTGGATACATTTGGGAGAGGCAAAGTGTGGAAAATGAACAGTTATTTATAAGCCAATATGAAACAAGACTAAAAGATCAATACTTACAGATGGTACAAGGCAATAAAACAATATGATAACCATTTAAATTCGAAAACTATATAAATGTTCTAACATACATAAAGTTTAGAGTTGCGTATGTGTCTACGAACATCATCTCATTGTTTATTTATTGAAACAGGAAGGCATATGAAATTGACAAGAGAGCATCGTATTTGTACATATTGTAAAGATGATATTGAAACCGAATACCATTTTCTTTTGCGATGTTTATTGTATAATGACTTAAGAGTATTGTATTTGCAAAGGAAATATTATGAACAACCTAATATACACACATTTTATTTACTTATGTCTTCGACAAAAACAAATGTCATTATTAATTTAGCAATGTTTATTTATTATGTATTTGAGAAAAAGAAAAAATGTTTTCGATGTCCGTTAACCAAATCTTATATGTATATGGGCCGGTGGCCATTATCACTAATATAAAGAAACAGAAACTAGTTTCCGTTAATAACTTCAGTTAGGAATGAGATATTGGCAAAAAACTTCCTAGATGGGTAGCTTATATAAAAAGCAAGCTTGGGATTACATTTGGGGTCACTGGGTAACACGTTCAAGGTCAATGTCACTGTAACCAATAATATGTATTCCAACATTTAAGTCTTTGGCAGAATAGCACAGAAAGCTTAAAACTCTCAAATTCTATTACCTTTATTTTAAATATATACTCGAAGTGATAGTGGATTAATAAATTCAGGTGTTAATTTAATACTTGATATATAATCCAACGCACGAAAATTGCCCGGAGGGGCACCTGGGGTCTTCCTCCACCAATGGAAACTGGAAAGTCGCCATATGACCTTAGCTGTTGGTGCGACTATAAAATCCAATTCAATTCAATATAATCCAACACTATCGATTGCCCCTTTAAATAAAAACAAACACTGTTTTCTAAGCTTAGTAAATTCCGTTTAGCAACACATCAATTCATCAATGTACCATTGCTTAAATTGGAATAATATTTATTTTATATACTCCAGCACTTTAAAAAAACATTTTAAGTAATGTTGCGATAGCCCTTGTGTATTGTATAATCAAAACTTTTTTTTCTCACAGTAATCAATTTAACGCGGCCTTGTTGTTAAAGTTTATTACATGGCGGGGATATCTTTATTTACACTGTTCAGTTTATTGGAGTGACAATAGGGTAAGAGTGAGGTTTGGTGCACCCTAGAATCTGGTTCTAACCCCCAGCGTCAATTTTTTGCCACTGAAAGTTCCAAGGCGGTAGCCCTGTTGTCAACCCTTGTGTGTTTGTGATGTCTTATCTTGCCTTTAATCATCTTTATATATAATTGTTCTTTGTTTCTTTGTGTGTTTGTGGTTGACTGTCATCCTTGAATGCTATTTTTCCTGTTCGATTTTTATATCTAATTCTACTGATTAATTTGATGAAGTAAAGATGAATTAAATGACATATTCTGATTTTGAAATTAGATATTAATATACGGTATATTCTGTTTATTTACCATTACGTGGTCCCACCTTAATTTCATTAAGCGATGGGAAAGCTTATACTGGCATGATTGTATAACGGATATTTCGACAATAAAACATGTTTAAAAACATTTTTTACTGAAAAAATGCGACAACCTGTATCAAATTACCCGTTAAATGTTTTAATTTTACAATATGCAAACTGTTTAAGCCAAAATTAAGGTTTTATTTCATACCCCAGCCAACCCCATTTTCGCTTCTTGGAGAAGGGGTTGGATGGTGAATGCAAGTTAATACTCGGACCACGTAATGAGTGAGGCATTTTTAAAGTCCTCACGTACATCATTGCCAGACTAGAATGAAGATGTTAATTAGATTCATATTGGAACAATTGAACATGTTAACATAATCAGTTTAGTTTAAACTTATTAATTTTACATCAATTGAAACGAAAACTTATGAAATTATTTTAATCACTGGCGATGTCTTCCTGGATAGAACATGCAGACAAAGTGTCTTGCTCAGGGACACGACACATATGGAACCCACAACGTTTCGATCATGGGTCCAACGCTCTACTAGACCACAACGCTCCACTATAATTATATGTTATAAACCCAGAACCTTTTATATTTGCAAAGCAAATGCTGTTTTCTTAGCCCAGTATTGTAACTTCCATTTAGCAACACATCAATTTATTGTTGCGTTAGGGTTAGGGTTAGGGCTGTTGCTACTGGAATAAAGATTTTAAATAATATTACATTCCATTAACAGCATAACTTCTTATCAATACAACAACAAAATGCTGTTTTCTTAGCCCAGTATTATAAATTTTATTTAGCAACACCTTCATTTGCCGGCCTTGAATAAAGATTTTGAATTTAGTCATATTGCATCAATTGACAATGTTAAAATGATTCCACAACAGTATACTGTATGTGCCCTTAGAAGGGTGCTTCACTTATATTAGCGGCCAACCACCTTTACAAGAGCATTTTTATTTTTTATTTTTTATCTTTTGCATAACCCTAATATTTGTTTTTAAATAAGAGCGCAAGCACTGCCCCCTTAGCATTTTGCATAGTGCTCGAGAGCTACTATTGTGGCAAATACAGAATAAAGATTTTGAATTTAGTCATATTGCATTGCATCAATTGACAATGTTAAAATGATTCCATAACAGCATACTGTATTTGCCCTAAGAAGAGTGCCTCACTTATATTAGCGGCCAACCACCTTTACAAGAGATTATTTTTATTTTTTTGTTATCTTTTGCATAACCCTAATATTTGTTTTTAAATAAGAGCACAAGTGCTGCCCCCTTAGCATTTTGCATAGTGCTCGAGAGCTACAATTGTGGGAAATACAGAATAAAGATTTTAAATTACATTGATTTCATACTGAGCAATTTTAAATTACATTGATTTCATACTGAGCAATGTTAAATTACATTGATTTCATACTGAGCAATGTTAAATTACATTGATTTAAATTGCATTGATTTCATACTGAGCAATGTTAAATTACATTGATTTCATACTGAGCAATTTTAAATTACATTGATTTCATACTGAGCAATTTTAAATTACATTGATTTCATACTGAGCAATGTTAAATTACATTGATTTCATACTGAGCAATTTTAAATTACATTGATTTCATACTGAGCAATGTTAAATTACATTGATTTCATACTGAGCAATTTTAAATTACATTGATTTCAAACTGAGCAATTTTAAATTACATTGATTTCTTACTGAGCAATGGTAAATTATTTCATACTGAGCAATGTTAAATTACATTGATTTCATACTGAGCAATTTTAAATTACATTGATTTCATACTGAGCAATTTTAAATTACATTGATTTCATTCTGAGCAATTTTAAATTACATTGATTTCATACTGAACAATTTTAAATTACATTGATTTCATACTGAGCAATTTTAAATTACATTGATTTCATACTGAGCAATTTTAAATTACATTGATTTCATACTGAGCAATGGTAAATTACATTAATTTCATACTGAGCAATTTTAAATTACATTGATTTCATACTGAGCAATGTTAAATTACATTGATTTCATACTGAGCAATGGTAAATTACATTGATTTCATACTGAGCAATTTTAAATTACATTGATTTCATACTGAGCAATTTTAAATTACATTGATTTCATACTGAGCAATGTTTAATTCCATTTAGTAACACATACGTTTGTTGTTGCTAGCCTGGAATAAATATAATGAACAATATTCATGCTACACTGTTAATATTTTACAATTACCCAGACTAGCTTCAGTTGTTATAAATACAAAACAAATGTTGTTATCTTAGCACAATATTGTAAATTATGTTTATCTGTACATAAAGAGTTGGATTAGCATTTATATTGTATTGTCCCAATTGACAATGTTAAAAGGATTCCAGAACAGCATTTAATTTCTTATAAATTAAAAATATATGCTGTATTGTAAATTCTGTCAAGGCATATTTATTTGTGGCATCGCTAGACTAGAATGACGATGTTAAATTCCATTCATATTGCTTGAGCTGACAACGTTAAAATGATTCCACGCCAGCATAACTTCTTATAAATTAAACATATATGCTGTAATGTAAATTCTGTCAAGGCAGATTTATCTGTGACATCCTAGACTAGAATAAAAATGTTAAATTACATTCATATTGCCTCAATTGACAATGGATTCCACAACAGCATAACGTCTTATAAATTGAATATACATGCTATATTGTAAATTCTGTCATGGCAGATTTATTTGTAAAATTGCTAGAATAGAATAAGATGTTAAATTACATTCATATTGCCTCAATTAACAATGTCAAAATGATTCCACGCCAGAATATAACTTCTTATACATTAAAAATATATATGCTTTATTTTAAAGGGACACATGGCAATCTTGAGTTTTATTCAAACATTTAAATGTGCTCCTCAATTTACTTATCCTGCGTCATTTTGACTTTAAAACTGCTTGAATATAATTAAATAAAAAATTGAGATTTAAACTTTCTTCAGTATTTTACCAATTTTTTAAATATATTACTGGTGCAATATTATAAAAAGTTAGTAATATGCAAAAATAATTTGCTTTGAACTATTCTAACAATTAATATTAATGATTGAACAAATGCAAATTAAGAGGAAAACTAACGGGACGCCGTGAGTTTTTAAAAAATCAAGATTGCCGTGTGTCCCTTTAAATTATGTGTAGAAAGATTTATTTGTGACATCGCTAGATTATTAGGACTTGAGCCAGAACCCAACATTTTCGATATTGCTACCGACTCAGGTGGCAAATGCTATCATTATTTTTTGGAAAGAGTAATGTCTGTAGATGGCATTTGTCCATGATAGCAATCTGGAACGGGTAGCTTATACAGTTTAATTCGAACAATAATAGGTATATCATTGAAGCCTTGGCATCTAATGTTGATGTTCATTTTTGTACATTATAATTTTTTGATAATTGTTAATATACTTTTAAAACAGCCAATTAAGTTTATAATTCATATTAGTTTAATACAGAATAAATAAACTTTGTTTCAGCATTGTGTTCGGCTTAAAATCACTATTTTGCTTAAAATTGGAAGTCAACTTATTCCACCCAATATTGCCACATTTTTTATGCATTAAGGTTAGTATATATTTTCTTACATTATATGTATAACATTGTAAGAATACGTAATTCACAACTATTCTACGATGATTTACTTATAATATTATGAATTATTGATAGTATATACTATATGCAACGGTCAGGCCTTTGCTTGCATATATAAATACTGGAAAGGGGATCCCTTGGAAGCAATAAGTTCAGGGGATCCCTTGGAAGCAATAAGTTCAGGGGATCCCTTGGAAGCAATAAGTTCAGCAAGCCTGAAAAGAGAATACACGCATCGAACAGGAAGTGTAAATCTTCCTCAGAATAACTGCAACATCACTATTATTTTAATTTTCTGATATATGCATATATTGCAAAAAGACACAAACAGTCCAAAGGATTCTAGACAAGGAAAATGTTAGTGTTTCCGCTTTTATAAGTCCATTTTTAGTTGTATGCGTATTCAAAACTTATTATAATTATAATTAAGACATTTTGAATATGTATTACACATAAAGACACGAAGCAATAGGTAACACATGAAACCACAAAATTCAATTATATGTCTATTTTAATGCCTTTGATTGCAATGCATGTCTATTTTAACGATGTTTATCACCAGTTTGAATTACCCCACCCACATAAATCACAATAAAGAAGTATGGATATGAAATTGAAAACTATTATATGCATTTGCCCGAAAAACATCGAAGAATAAGCATAAGGGTAACACATAGACTACTTTACTAACTACTAACCATGGCAACTATTTTTTAGAATTGCATTTTACTATAGTCATAACCTATTTTTAGGCATGCTGAAACAGTGCAAACTGAATGACAGTTACCTGAAAAAGATCGAGAGTTTATTGCCAATGACGGGGGTAGTTGCGACAATGACAAAGACTACCACACACTTAAACTGTCCCTCATTGATCTCAATTTTAGTGTTAACTTTTGTTGTTGACAAAAAGTATACTTTTACCTTTAATTTTGTGTGTGAAGTTATTGAAGATGCACTTTAAAAGAAACAGAATTGGATGATGAATTGGATGTTGTTAAACGGATTATCAACACATTATTATCTGTTATTAAGACCCACCCCAGAGAGAGTGGATCTATACTTTGGAATCAGGAAATCTGTCGAACTCTTAATAACAAATAGATTACTATAGTTCGTTAACTTAAAGGATAGACTCCGATATACAGGACCACCCATTTTACATACGAGGCTACCTCTGTCTTCACGAGGAATAATATCTTGCCAAATAACACACCGACGAAACTCAGTGGCGCCGGCGAGGCTTGAACCCGGGTTCTCCGGATTTCAAGTCCACCGTGCTATCCACTGGGTCACAGGCTGTATGCGCTCAAGGAGGGTGACTGCGTTGAAATGCGTACATCTAAATGCTAAAACATTATTATTTCAATGATGAGGTTACATCCTAAATGGCTGGGGTCACAACAGTCATTCTTTTCTAGCAAATGGGTGTATGTGTGTGTTGTTCTAAGGAGTATACTCCCTCCGCCAATGTACCGATAGAAGAATCTCTCAATGACACGGTAGTAAGTCTGCACGGACTGTCACGAGTTACAACATGTCTGTAAGCCTTATATATGACCATCCTATTGCTATGTTTTGACTGGTAATATCAATTAATGGCAAAGTCATTGGAATAATAAAAGACAATTAATGGTACTCATATCATATCTTGTTGAAATAATAGTTATAGTATTACTAAAAATTACAATATTGAAGTTAGTTAAAACAACAACAACAGCAACATAAAAAACACTTTTGCACATAAGGATCTGTACCCAGGATATCGGGATAGTACATATTTGAATATTCAGAAAACTATTTCTGACATACCGGTACTAACTACTACAATAATATGGTTTTCTTGATAGTACTTTGTGCGAATTAAGTGTGTACATGTGTAAAACAAACAACTCAAAATTAACAATATAGGCCACTTAAACCCTGAAAAGGGAGGTAGGTGCATGAACTTCCGTCCTTAAGTTTTCTCATTGTGTGTTAGATTTGTTTTCACTTTGGCTGCAACTGCTTTGGTTATTCAGTAAAGTTATGGATACATTCTGAGGTTTTTCTAATTAAGTATTTATATGTATTTGTATAAAAACATTTAAGTGTATCGTTTACTATTTTTTCTGGGTGTTGACTTTATTGTTAAAGATTGTCATTGTTAAAGATTGTCTTTTGATGGGATACACTTTTATTTACATTGTCTTGTCAAGAAGGTTTAATAGCGAGGTTGTGTACACATAACATTGATTTAAGTTAACCAATAGGCCGTTTGCATAGATCTATCTATTTTGTTTTCCCCCGAAGTGAACAAAAAAAGTATTAAATGAACAATACACAAGAAGCTATGTTAAACAAACCGATCTTTCACAGACCAGAAAAAGAAACATTTAAATACTTTTACTTTTACGCTTGGAATCCACTGACTAATAGTCGTAACCGTGTAGACGTTTTTGGAAACCGTGTAGACAGAACAAGTTGGCGGCCAGCAAAGCATGCGAGTGGTATGTACATTGAAAATCAACCTCTTCCTTTGTATATTTTGATTATTTTCGATCAATCAATGTAACAGACCTACACCTAAATGCTCAATGCTTAAAAACATACTCGTCTCATGCCCATTCTAAAGGTTCAACGCCCGTAATCGGCGTTCAAAGCGGATAGAATTTACACTGCATGAAATAAGGGATTTAATCAAAACTGAAATTTGCTGAAATGTTATTAAATACCATGTGTGGGATTTAACTGGAATTTAATTACACTTAAAGGTAGAATAAACAATAGTATTTGGAATTTAAGTGCATTCAATCGCAATTAAAGGTAACACTACATCATGCTGCACATTCAATGATAGCTTAAATCTAGCGGTGGTATTTCCTATTAAATTTGGTGGAATTAATTGCTTTTAAATGTAATGATATTTCATATACAAAAAAAATAAATCCTATAAGATATCAAACTTACAATTTAATGATATTTATTAATTCAAATTAAATGTAATGACACATCACATTGCCCATATAATGATACTTAAATGCAGTGATATCTCATATTGAATTTAATGGCAATTAAATGTAACAATACATCAAGTTGCACATTTAATGAATGCTTAAATGTGGTATTTTATATTGAATTGTATAGCATTTAATTGCAATTAAATTTTAACGATATATTTCCTATAATGTGCGTAACGCCAAGCTATCATGCTTACAATTTAATTCAAATGAAATGTAATGACACATCATCTTACACATTTAATGAATACTTAATTTTAGTGACATCTCATATTGAATTTAATAGTATTTAATTGCTATCAAATAAACATATACTGTACTATCTTTACTAAGGTCATGACTTTTCAATGTTGCTTATTATTGTTCGAAATTAGTATTTACACCATTAATAATTACTAATGAATAATGTATACAACATATATTGACTATTGTTTTCCTTTATCCAATTGTATATCCTACTTAGCATATTATTGCTAATTCATAGAATAATATGATAATACTTTGCACATACAGTTAGTTATAACTGAGATTGCAGATCAAAGATTTAAAGTCTGCACTAACACATGATTAAAACATATGAAATAAGAAATATGGTTTAATAATTGTAGGAATAACAGAGAAGAAGTATATTGTGACGATACATATGCAGGATATATAACATGGTTAATTACTTACTAATTGATGCACTTGTTGAATATGAGATTGCCTGTACACACGGTGAGATTAATTTTATGGGATTTTCTGGTGACTCATAAATAATAGTAATACATACAAGCACGCACGCACGCACGCACACACACACTTTCTCACTTTCTCTCCCCCAATCACCCTCTCGCCCCCCTGCATGCTTGCTTGCCTGCCTGCCTGTCTACCTACTTACATAGATGCATACATATACACATACAGACGTATGTACGAACACACATACACACATAAACGGAACGGAAACATAGAATATACCCACAATTTTCTCTACTTTACCGATTTTTTACGGACACGGACCAGGACATGGACCAGGACACGGATATGCAAAGACAAGTCTGTGGTCCTATTCATAGACAAATGATATATATATGTTTCCTGCCATGTTGCTATATATGAACTAAAATACCCGCGTGAACAAATCAACAATGCATGTAGCCCCTATGCTGCGAAATTTATGTCAAAGTACACCTCGGCCTGTCGCCACGTGTGGTTGGATGACGGTGCTTTTGATCTTGTCTTATGGAAATAGAGCATGTTCTATTTCTAGAAGACATCCTTCAGGCCATAAATTGTGTCTTAAGCCCCTGTACACACGATGCAATTTGTCTCACAAGACATATCTTATAAGATAAATCTTACCGTGTGTACCGGGCTTAACACAATCATAGATATCACCCAAAACAAATTTATGAACGACACGTCGAACCTAATATACACTAAGACACAGTTTGCACGTGCAAATGCTGCCAAAATGAATACTATCGGTACATACAGTCAATGACAGCACGTCCCTACAAGCATTCCAACCATGCACGTTTTTATTGTGGCCACCCTAGTCTCCAAAATAATAAACAGTATGCCTTTCAACGGTGAAAGGCCCGGCCATTTTATTACAAAGCCGAAGATTCCCACGAACGTATCCTTTTCTGTTTTCGTTTTCGCATTGGAAAGGGCTTTCAGTAGGGAACACTTTGTATTCTCTTCCTCATAGTAATATAATAATATTTTTTTTTTTTATTTATTTATTTACTTTTGCATTTCACACCACCCTCTGCCCTTAAACTAGCTTTTAAAGTTCGCAAGAGCTGCATTTAGTTCGAATTCCTGTCTAAAAAAACATATATATATATATATATATATAACTTATATATATATATTTAAAAAAACATTTTTTTTATTAAAAAAAAAAAGAAACTGACAAAGGAACAACTTATACCCTCTGTGACGTTTCTTGGGTTTTCTCTCTGCAGTGTGGTATATTGCAATTTAAATAGACTATTTTACTCATTTGTTTCTGTATCGAATTGTATTAAAATGTGCACCACACTTAAAACTGATTCATCAAATGCATAATAATCGCCACAAGTAATAATACTGAATTGCAATTGCTCTAGTATTCTACATCTAACTATGTAATCCTAGCCTCACTTCTCCCTTACCTGCTACTTCTTCTACCTACATCTCACGTACCCCTACCCCGAGATATAACATCATATTTTGTGTACTATGCCTCATGTTGTAATTTCATGTATTTCATATATGTTGTAACCTGAGTGAAACAAGAAAGATTGTGATTGTGATTGTAACGTTTCAAAATATATAGTACACTTGTTTTAATAATATTAAATATAATAATTATAATTTGTAATCTATATTTAAGATTAAATTCTCATTTTCGGTAGTTTGTTAAGGGAACACTCTTTATTTAATGTGTACTTCTATAGTATCAACACGTTTTTTCATTCCAATAGTTCACTGAATATTTAATAGTTTTTAAAACGAATTTCATATGTACAATGTTAATTAACAAGAGGCCCAAGTGGGCCTGTAGACGCTCTACTTGTATGATGCAATTAAAAAATATAAACATGATAATGGCCAACCCAAGAAACATTTTGAATATTTGAAGACAACACAAACTTTATCGATAGAGGCCAACAACAGAAACATGTATATGATATTTAACTAGAATGGAATAAGTGGTAATATGTCGTTTGATAAATGTCCTTAAATTTGACCTAAGTTTAGCCATGGTGGCCATCATGGATGACTGGAGGCCCCAAAACACAAATCTGAGGGGGACTAACCAAGATCATTGTGATTAACTTTCATCAAAATCCTTCAAGCGGTTTCAGAGAAGATGTCATTTTTAACCTTCTTCCTATATAACTCAATGTAAACTTTGGGTCGCTGTGGCGGCCATTTTGATTATTCGACGATAACGAAAAACATAAACTTGTGAGACGTTAACCCAATGAACATGTTTGTGATATTTTACAAGAATGGAATAAGTGGTTTCGGAGATGTCGTGGTGTACCGGAAGTAAATCACTATGGTATTCATGCCTGGTGTAGTCGAAAGGAGTTCCCAAATATATAATCCCTAACTTTTTTTGTGATAAAAGGCATTTTTGAGTATTTAAGGCCTGTTTTTCTGGCTGAAATGACTTTATTGACATGTTTGTGATAGCTTAAAACCATTTGCATGGTTGTATGATGATTTTATTTATCAACTTGACAGTTTTGAAAGTGAAAGTAGAACACATTTAAGAGGTGCTGAATGAATGCAGTTTGTTCACGGTATCAACAAAGATCAGAATTTTATTTTCTTATATGCCACAAGAATCCTACTATTCTCAGCAGTTTTCTAGAGAGGCAGGTCTCATGACTAAGAACATGTAAGCGAATCTTAGTTTGAATTTCATTTTGAAAAATGGCTAACTAGAAAGCTTTGTCAATATAGCATTGGACTCAATGGGATTTGATTTACTTCCGGTACACCTATAAGGCGGCGTAATGTGAATATTCATTTTCTCTCGGATTCTTACCCAAACAGTATTTTACTTTTCGGAATGACTATAGCTCTGACAAAAAATACTTCACGGTGTTTTAAAACGCGTTTTGATTTTTTTTCGCATGTGTTTTTGCCTCGGAAAGCTGTAATTTGGAGTTTCAGATTTTTGAAGTCTTTAAATGATGACCTGGAGAGACATTTTTCAACAAAACTAGGCTTGTTTGTTGTTAAAATGTAGATATTTGTATTTGCAATGATAATTCAGCATTATCATTTGCAAAAGTATAATTTTATAGGTGTGACACCACCAAATCCTTCCCCTTACCCCCTAAAATTGAACTTTCTGAGAAAATGTCAGAGAGTACTGTAGACAAAGTATGCTGTCCAGTCATAGAAACTTAACTTTTAATCACAAAGCTAGTACCAGGCTTGCATTTATGAGTAATTGGGATGTTTATATATGCATGTAGTGCCACCAAATTAAGGTATGATGCCACAAATACACCAAATTGCCTTGTAAATCTGAATTTGGCATGAAAATCAGCATATTTTGCACTTATATAGCACTTTTGGGAACTAAACCTCTTGATTTCTTCAGGTTTACTGACTTGTTTAAGCATTCTATCCATTAGACCAAGTACAGATATGCCCAGTGTCATTTTATATAACAGTTAAGAAAGGTAAAACTGTGAACATTTTTACAGATTTTTCATCGCTGTCGACCGAACTGTACATTTTTGAAACGCCCATATCTTGATCAATACTCGACCGATTCGCCAAAATGTATCATTTTTTTATGCGTTATATCTTTGGCTTTGCCAGAATAGTGGCTTTTGAAATTCCCTCACAATTAGGGCTTCTTATAGGTGTACCGGAAGTAAATCACTATGGTATTCATGCCTGGTGTAGTCGAAAGGAGTTCCCAAATATATAATCCCTAACTTTTTTTGTGATAAAAGGCATTTTTGAGTATTTAAGGCCTGTTTTTCTGGCTGAAATGACTTTATTGACATGTTTGTGATAGCTTAAAACCATTTGCATGGTTGTATGATGATTTTATTTATCAACTTGACAGTTTTGAAAGTGAAAGTAGAACACATTTAAGAGGTGCCGAATGAATGCAGTTTGTTCACGGTATCAACAAAGATCAGAATTTTATTTTCTTATATGCCACATGACCCCTACAATTCTCAGCAGTTTTCTAGAGAGGCAGGTCTCATGACTAAGAACATGTAAGTGAATCTTAGTTTGAATTTCATTTTGAAAAATGGCTAACTAGAAAGCTTTGTCAATATAGCATTGGACTCAATGGGATTTGATTTACTTCCGGTACACCTATAAGGCGGCGTAATGTGAATATTCATTTTCTCTCGGATTCTTACCCAAACAGTATTTTACTTTTCGGAATGACTATAGCTCTGACAAAAAATACTTCACGGTGTTTTAAAACGCGTTTTGATTTTTTTTCGCATGTGTTTTTGCCTCGGAAAGCTGTAATTTGGAGTTTCAGATTTTTGAAGTCTTTAAATGATGACCTGGAGAGACATTTTTCAACAAAACTAGGCTTGTTTGTTGTTAAAATGTAGATATTTGTATTTGCAATGATAATTCAGCATTATCATTTGCAAAAGTATAATTTTATAGGTGTGACACCACCAAATCCTTCCCCTTACCCACTAAAATTGAACTTTCTGAGAAAATGTCAGTGAGTACTGTAGACAAAGTATGCTGTCCAGTCATAGAAACTTAACTTTTAATCACAAAGCTAGTACCAGGCTTGCATTTATGAGTAATTGGGATGTTTATATATGCATGTAGTGCCACCAAATTAAGGTATGATGCCACAAATACACCAAATTGCCTTGTAAATCTGAATTTGGCATGAAAATCATCATATTTTGCACTTATATAGCACTTTTGGGAACTAAACCTCTTGATTTCTTCAGGTTTACTGACTTGTTTAAGCATTCTATCCATTAGACCAAGTACAGATATGCCCAGTGTCATTTTATATAACAGTTAAGAAAGGTAAAACTGTGAACATTTTTACAGATTTTTCATCGCTGTCGACCGAACTGTACATTTTTGAAACGCCCATATCTTGATCAATACTCGACCGATTCGCCAAAATGTATCATTTTTTTATGCGTTATATCTTTGGCTTTGCCAGAATAGTGGCTTTTGAAATTCCCTCAAAATTAGGGCTTCTTATAGGTGTACCGGAAGTAAATCACTATGGTATTCATGCCTGGTGTAGTCGAAAGGAGTTCCCAAATATATAATCCCTAACTTTTTTTGTGATAAAAGGCATTTTTGAGTATTTAAGGCCTGTTTTTCTGGCTGAAATGACTTTATTGACATGTTTGAGATAGCTTAAAATCATTTGCATGGTTGTATGATGATTTTATTTATCAACTTGACAGTTTTGAAAGTGAAAGTAGAACACATTTAAGAGGTGCCGAATGAATGCAGTTTGTTCACGGTATCAACAAAGATCAGAATTTTATTTTCTTATATGCCACATGACCCCTACTATTCTCAGCAGTTTTCTAGAGAGGCAGGTCTCATGACTAAGAACATGTAAGTGAATCTTAGTTTGAATTTCATTTTGAAAAATGGCTAACTAGAAAGCTTTGTCAATATAGCATTGGACTCAATGGGATTTGATTTACTTCCGGTACACCTCGTTTGAAATTTCCTGAAATTTGACCTAGTTTTAGACATGGCGGCCATCTTGGATGACTGGCGGCCGCGATAAACACAATTCTGAGAGGGACTATCCCAAATATCATGGAGATTAAGTTTCATAAAAATCCTTCTAGAGGTTTCAGAGAAGATGTCATTTTTAACGTTTTCCTATATAACTCTATGTAAACATTTGGTCGCCGTGGGGGCCATTTTGATTATTCGACGATAACGAAAATCACAAACATGATAGAGGCCAAGCGAAGCAACATGTTTAAGATATTTCACAAGAATGGAATAAATGGTTTCGGAGATGTCGTTTGAAATTTCCTTAAATGTGACCTAATTTTAGCCATGGTGGCCATCTTGGATGACTGGCGGCCGCGAAAAAACAAAAATCTGAGTGGGACTATCCTAAAGATCATTGTAATGAAGTTTCATCAAAATTCTTCAAGCGGTTTCAAAGATGTCATTTTTAGCCTGTTCCTATATTACTCTTTATAAACAAGAGGCCCAAGTGGGCCTGTAGACGCTCTACTGGTATGATGTGATTCAAAAACATAAACATGATAGAGGCCAACCCAAGAAACATGTTTCCTGTATATAACTCTATGTAAACTTTGAGAGGGACTATCCTTATGATCATTGTGATTTAAGTTTCATCAAAATCCTTCAAGCGTTTTCAGAGAAGATGTCATTTCGAATGTTTTCCTATATAACTCTATGTAAACATTGGGTCGTTGTGGCGGCCATTTTGATTATTCGACGATAAAGAAAAACAAAAATCTGAGAGGGGCCCTCCCTCCCAAATAACATTGTGATGAAGTTTCATCAAATTCCTTCAAGTGGTATCAGAGGAGATGTCGATTTTATAAAATTGCTAACAGACGGACGGACGACGGACGACGGACGAAAAGTGATCCCATAAGCTCGACTGGCCAGCTCCCAAACCTAAACGCAATGGCGCCACAGCCTCGGACTGTACCACAAAGAGCAAACCAAACACACAACGAAAAGAATTAGACACAGCATTGGAACGGTCAGTAATCAATATTGTCTAAAAGGTTAGCTTAAATCGATTTTATGTATACACAACCTCGCTATTATCATGTCTTCAGTGCCCGAATTCATTAGACAGTGTAAATAAAAGTACATAACATCAAACAATTCTCTAACAATCCACATCCAGGAAATTAGCAAACGATATACGTATATGTTGTTGTAAAAGTATATAAAACAAAAGCTGGGAAAATATATATTGCGGTTTAAACTAGGTTCTAGGCTGCACCAAACCTCACGCTTACCTCATTGTCATCCAATCAAACGGGACAGTGTGAATAAAGAAATCCCCGCCAGGTTATATTCTCTAACAAACAAGGCAGCATTAATAAGCAATGTAAGTATAACAAATAGATGTGCATGTATATATGAATATAAACTAACAAAATTATAAAAAGCCACAATGCAATTACTTAATGACTTGGCAGGAGAAAGCCAGAGCAACAAGAGAACAAACCATAAAGGGTACGACAAGACAATATGTAATACAAACATCAAACGCTACCGTCTTTTGAGGATTTAGGTAGACTTCATCATATTGGCCACACTAAGTCGTGTCATCGCGCATTCAAAGAAGAAAACGTGATGGCAAACTGTAAATGCAGTGTGTTTGGAAATTTGGAAATGATAGGGCCATAGACTTTTGTAATACATTTTCTAACAAGTTTGATAAAGACTATATGAAAGTGAGCACGATCAGGGATCTTGCAAAGTTTGTAATTCACGTCACTTAGAAGTCAGATTGTGACAGTCCTTGTCGCAAAAAAAGGGGTTCTTAAATTACCTTTATATCTTAAACGTAGATCATGTCGATTTAATGACTCCTCTTTTCAGTATTTATTGACAATCACACTAGCATTTGTTTAGTGCTGTGTGGCGGCCGTAAAACATCGCCCTGACTACAAACCAGTGGTTTTATTACTTACTGGTCCTTTGGGATAATCGCGACCAATAGTTGTGGCTTTTAAGTAGAAAATCACTTAAGCCGGTGATAGGAGGCGTGAGAGTACAGGAGGCTGATTTGTAGTCGGGGTTGATTTTTATGGCCGCCACACAGCACTAAACAAACGCTAGTGTGCATGTCAATGAATACTGAAAATGGGATCCCCTGGAAGCCGCAAACACAACCTAGACAGAAAAGCAGCAGACTCGGTTTTATTTAGTATGTTCATGAGAGTTTATATAATGTGCAACACCCCTCACTCCCACTAGCACCTGCTTCTACTTTAAAGCCACACGTACTGGACTCGTTTAATATTTAACAGTTTTTTTTTGTTTATATCACATTGTTGATTTATATGAGACATTTTTTCAAGAAGGTACCTACACAACAAGTTTCATCTCAATACCTCAAACCCAACAAAAGTTAGTGAGAAGAACTCATTTTTCTATTTCAGTGACAGCGACCTTGACGTTGAACCCTATGACCCCAAATGCAACACCAACCGTCCTTTCCATAAAAGCTACCTACCCAGCAAGTTTCGTTGCAATACATCAATTGAGTGGAAACCATTTTTCTATTTTAGTAACTGCGACAATGAACGTGACCCCCATGGACCCAAATAAATCCAAACCGTTCTTTTCATATACGCTACCTACCCAGCACGTTTCGCCGCAATACCTCATTCCTAACAAACGTTACTGAGCAAAACCCTTTTTTATTTTTAGTAACTGCGACCTTGACCCCAGTGATCCCAAATGCAATACAAACCTTCCATTCCATATAAACTTCATACCCAGCAAATGTGCCACAATATCTCTCTCCTAATAAAAGCTATTGAGCAGACACCATTGAACTATTTTAGTAACAGCGACCTTGACATTGATACCAGTGCAACGAAATGCACTCCCTAATTTCCTTTCTATATAAGGTATCTACCCAGCATTTTTCGCCGTAATAAAGATTCAAAACAAATTTTATTGAGCAAAAACCATTTTTCTATTTGCAGTAACAGTGACCTTGGCCTTGACCCATCAAGCAATCCCAACCTTCCTTTCCACATAAATCACCAACCCATGAAGTTTCGTCGCAATACTTCACTCCTTACGCAAGTTATTGAGTGGAAACATTTTTTCTATATTAGTAACAGCGACATTGACCCCAGTGACCTTAAATGCAATATTAACCTTCCTTTCCATATAAGCTACCTACACAGCAAGTATTGTCGCAATACCTAACAAAGGTAATTGAGCGGAAACCAATTTTCTATTAAGAACAGCGACTTTAACCTTGACCCCAGTGCCTCCAAATACAATCCCAATCTTCCATCTCATATAAGCTACCTACCCAGTAAGTTTTTTCGCAATATCTCATTCCCAACAAAAGTTACTGAGCAGAAAACATGTTTCTATCTTTGGAAACAGCGACCTTGACCTCAGTGACCCCAAATGCAATCCCAACTATCGTTTCCATATAAGCTACGTACAAAGCAAATTTCGTCGCAATATCTCACTCCTAACAACAGTTATTGAGCGGATACCATTTTTACTATTAGTAACATCGGCCTTGACCCCAGTGACCTCGAATGCAATCCCATCCTTCATTTCCATATAAGCTACCTACAAAGCAAGTAGTGTCGCAATACCTCACTCCTAACAAAGGTTATTGAGCAGAAACCATTTTCTTTGTACCCCAGTGATCGCAAATGCAATCCCAACCTTCCTTTCGATATAAGCTACCTACATGGCACATGTGTTGCAATAACTCATTCCTAATAAAGGTTATTGAGCGGAAACCATTGTTCACTGTTTCGTTACAGCAACCTTGACCTTGATCCCACTGACCTCAAATGCAATCACAACCTTCCTTTCTATATAATGTACCTACCTAGCATGTTTCGCTGCAATACCTCATTCCTAACACATGTTATTGAGCAAAACACACGTTTCTATTTTATGTAACAGCGACCTGACCCGGTGACTCCAAATACAATCCCAACCTTCCTTTCCATATAAGGTACATACTCAGCATGTTCCGCCAAATTACCTCATTTTTAACAAAAGTTTTTGCGCATAAACCGTTTTTCTATTTTTGGTAACAGCGACATTGACCTTGGTCCCACTGACCCCGATTGCAATCACAATCTTCCTTTCTATATAACGTATCTACCTAGCATGTTTCGTCACAATACCTCATTCTTAACAAATGTTATTGAGTGAAAATCATTTTCCCTTTTTCGTAACAGTGATATTGACCTTGACCCCAGTGACGTAAATCCAATGCAAAACTTCCTTTCCAAATTGACTACCTACCCAGCAAGTTTCGTCACAATACCTTACTCCTAACAAAAGTTATTCAGCGAAAACCATTTTCCTATTTTTAGTAAAAGCGACCTTGACCTTGATCCCAATGAACACAAATTCAATCCTGTTCTGTTGTATTTTGTCTCTTTAATTATTTTATCAAGTCCTTGTTTGCGGTACAGTGCGGACCTACGATGCCATTGCGTTCGGACGCTGTGGTTTCTATAGGACCCTATACCTCATTTTTGTATATTAAAACCTTTAAATAACTCCACCAAAATAATTCAACCAGAACACGGAGACGATTTGTACAACTAGGCTTGGTAATGATCATTCCTGCAAAGTTTCATTTAAATCCGGCCAAATGAATGCCCTTTCGTCTAAACGAGGCAAAATACAGTATTTTTTAACTAAATCAAGGGCCATAACCCGGTGTTACTAATCCTATTTGGTTGGTTTTCAAACTTGTCCAACGTTTCATTGATAGTAACAATCTGATAAAGTTTGGTAAAGATCGGAAGAAAAATGAAGGCCATATCGTCTTAATTAGGCAAAATATAGCATTTTTAACTAAATCAAGGGCCATAACTCCGCTGTTTCGGGTCCGGTCTAGCTGATTTTCGAACTTGTCTGAGCTTTCATTGATATTAACAAACTGGTGAAGATTGGTAAATGAATGCTATATCGTCTTAACGATGGTAGAGGGACTTTAAACCTTAGACATCCTCTTATCGTTAAATCTCTTGTATTTAAGATCGAATTCGATCAAAATGTTCATAGATTGTAGAGTTCAGAGAACAGAAATGTTGAGGGGCATTTCGGATCTGAACGCTATATCAAATGACAAAAATTGCAAGAAGAACTCGCGGCGGGCGTTATTTTTCCCATTTCTATTCATTTTTCCTGCACTTTGTTATGCATAGCATGTTCATCATATTCAGATTTTGTCCGTTATACAAACCCCGCCCCATTCAGCACATTCAGTGCTTTGATTTGTTTTGTTAAGTATAATCGGAAACAGTATATGTATTGATGTTCCCTGTACGAAGGCAAATTCAAATGTGATATTTTACGCTTCGATTTCTGGCTTAAAACCCGACTTTTTGGATGTTCGTCAAATTGAAACTATTTCACCCGTGGTGACTCATTCATGTTGAGGATTTAGTATCGGTTTAAGTAGAGCGTCTGTAGCGGTAAGGTTTGCAATTACGTCGAATAAATGCAGAAATCATAAATATATATCGACACGTTTAACCAGAACTGGAGATCTATGTTTGACGCCATCCGTATTATAAGCCCAATAATCGATCCCTCAAAATATAATTTATTCTGCAAACACCTTAATATTTAATAGCCTGTTTAAAAAACAACAACTTTTATTCTAGTATATTTCAAGGGAAATATTTTATTGTATACAATTTACATATTAAAAAGTCTTTATCAAGAATCAATAACGATACGTGCCTACATTGGTAGCTGTTTGTGAACGTAACTTTATAATCACTGAATTAAAATGTTCACAGTTTACTCAGATGACTCATGGGTGTTAATCAAAACAAACGTTTCTAATATAGTTTCACTACTAATGTTAAATCAATAAAATGTAGTTAATGGTAAACTAAAATACTTTTTATTTTACAACTTTTTAAGAGACAACAACTGAAATTTTGCCTTTTTAATAAATCAATACTTTCACTCTCTTTGCACACGTATCCT
This sequence comes from Cyrtodaria siliqua, assembly GCA_037043455.1. NCBI lineage: Eukaryota > Metazoa > Mollusca > Bivalvia > Adapedonta > Hiatellidae > Cyrtodaria > Cyrtodaria siliqua. The sequence continues at coordinate 56,670 of JAWPHD010009995.1, forward strand.
CTCGCCATCTCATAACGTTGATATAGTGGTTGAACGTGAGGTAAACTATGTCATTGTTATTGTTAACTTGAATATGTGTTATATGTTTCATAATGCAGAGATGCAATAGTTCAAAATAAATAGATGCAGGCGAAACCACGTGACTTTTTGATCGGATTCACGGCAAAAATGTGTTCGCTTCATAACTATTTTTAATATTTATCGAATTTTGTGCACATACCCCTCAAAAGTGATTAGCCCTCCCAAATTCTTGGAAACGAAATAAATATATGACCGTATATATTTTGGGAGGGGTTTATTTTGGGAGGGGTAATCTCAAAAAGTACTGAATGAACCAAATTGCCATTTGCGGCGAAGGAAAGAGCACACCTTGTCAGAGTATGTGCGCGTTATTTGAACAAAATTCGTTAAATTTTTAAGGAAGTTATTAAGATAATCCCTACCTAAGTCGAGCGCTTTGTTTACATTTTTTGCCGTGAAACCGATCAAAAGGTCACGTGGTTTCGCCACCCTGGTATAGCACGCGAAGTACGTGCATTTCATTTTTTTGTTTGAATACATGTAGGTATTCCAGTCCAACAGGAAAAGTATCTTCACAGAACACAGTTAACCAAAAACCCATATTAAAACAAACAACAATTACAATTACACGAAACAAGGCAATTGACATCACAAACACAAACGGATTGACAATTGCAAAAGTGTGTAAGTTTAGTCAGATGGTGGCACTGTTTAGACCATTTCCTCCACAACGTTAGTTTTAAAGTCAGTAAGCTAAGTCACATGGTGGCAATGTTTGGACCATTTCCTCCACAATGTTCGTTTTAAAAGGAATGGAATGACTTAAAGTATTAATAGTACATATTTCCAATTAAATTAATATATCATTATAAAATAAACTCATATCCATAATGAGTGATCAGTTCTTGCGTTAATCCAGTATTTGTATCAACTTATTCCACTAACTCCACTAATAATGACAAAGTAACGTGGTTGTTCTAGAGGAGAATAATGACGATGACAATAAGGAGTATTTCACCCCAGCCCACGCCTGCACCCGAGTCGTTTTTAGATTTAGCAATAGCCGTATCTGAAAATAACAATAAAGTATAATACATTAAATAATCAGTAAAAGAAGATAGTGATAGACACACAGAAAAGAGACACATATGTAATAGCACTAATCTAGTAAAAAATTAAGAGACGAATCGGAATATGGTTGTTATAAAAATATATAGAGGATCTTACATGAGTACTCATTCATTATTGAATTTATTAAACGAGTTGGCAAAATAATACAATGCGAGGCTCTAGCCGAGCATAATATCATTTTTTCTAACGAGTTTAGTAAATTCAATAATGAATGAGAACGAATGTTAGATTATATTTATCACATAACCCAAAAAAATACGCGAAATTGACAAAAAACGTGGGAATTGGATCAGTCATTATCGATTTTTCTGACACGCATACAAGGCTTATTTGCATACTTATATAACTACTGGTATATCGAAAATGTTGAATGGTGTTGTTCAACTCCCACACGGTAAGTTATGTGATAAGTATAACAACTGAACACATAACATTATACGTATGTGGTGTGACAGTAGTAAACTCTTTACGCAGGCTTTTTGACTACAATTGATTGCATGTATTAATCAGAGGTCAATATAAAAAAAATTAAAGGAAGAGTTAGAATGACAAGAAATGAACTGAATTGGGCTTAAAGGCGCACCAACACATGAAAGATTATATGGCGCCTAACAGGAATGAACATGCCAGGCTAATCCTCCATTTACATCGAGATGAAAGATGGAGAACGGGCATAGAACCTTCTCACCTGCAGAACTGCAGAGTTGCTGCAAATTATATAGTAGACACTCCATTTACGCTGGAGCCACGTTTATTTTTTTTCTGCCACTGCTCAGTGATTTGAGCGAGATGGCACCTGAAACAATGCAGAGGTTATGACGAAGACCTTTAATGAGCATGAACACAAAATTATAAAATGAACATGAATTAATTTATTTGATTTATTTATTTATTTATTTTGGAGGGGGTGGGTGGGTGGTTCTACCCATCTGCCTACCCATCTAGCGGAATCTGCAGTGGCCCTCTGGAATAATAATAACAATAATAACTGTGAGTCTAAATATTAAACTAAAGCCGATATTATGGGTTTTAGGTTCCTATTGTCACCCCTTTTGTGTTTGTGATGTCTTATCTTGCTTATTCATCTTTTAAGTTGTTCTTAGTTTCTGTGTGTGTTTGTGGTTGACTGTCGTCCTTGAATGCTGCTTTTCCTGCTCGATGTTTATATCTACTTTTATTTAAAATGCTTTAATTAAATTACGTTGCCGGTTTTCTTTTCAATTTTGTATTTGATTAATTGTCTGGAAAACTCAAAGACTCGATGATTTTATTTTTTTAAATAATCAATATTAATTCAAACTGAGATATTGCTCGGTTGCTCAAAAAAATCACTTAAAAGTACTCACAAAAAGTGATCACAAAACAAGAATTACAGATGCATATGCATTAACATAACAAGAATTACAGATGCATATGAATTAACATTGTCGATTAATCACCAGTGTTAATTCATATGCAGCATCTATAATTCTTCATACGTACAACAAAAACGTCTCAAGAAAATTACACACACATGAGAAGTTTGACGTTGATTTTGTTGAGAAGATATTGTTATATCCACTATCAAGTTAACGAAGTTAGATACTTCGTATTTAAAAAATATACATGTACGCGAAACTCTAAACAATTTTCTTCTCTGGAACCAATCGATACATGTACGGCTGTTTTCAAGAAATAATTCTTATATCATACACGTTCAGAATTGTTTAAATGAAATCCCTGGGTTAAATTGTCAGCCCTGGGAGATTCTGGTGTATATACACTGAACATTTGATTTCACACAAACATACACAAGAGAGAAAGATACAGACTCAATTGTATAGAGTCTGTTCGTGAGAGGTAATATAAGGCGCAACACCTCTCACGCCCCCAAGCACGGCTCTAAGCGGTATTTGTGTCTCCCCGCACTTGCAATCAGGACTGTTATTCATTCGATCTTCGGAGATCGCTGACCGGAGATCGCTGAGCCCGATACTTATATTTAGATATCGGTGGTATTTTTCAAATGTTTATGTTTTCTTACTTAAATTTCGATTCGGTGGTTCCACTACTCCGGCCGATAAAGGCTCTTGGTATTGTTTAACCACACATAGGATATGCTTTTTGTCGTATATTTAGTCTCTCGACTGTTACTTGTGATGCGCAAGCTTCTTAACCGCAATATTTCGTATTTATCGTGTTCGGCCGTTTCCAAAGGTCCACTCTCATACTCTTTTTTTTTAAGCCACAACGATTAGGCGTGATGATTCTAAAGAAACGGTAAGTAATAACAATACTGATTTGTAGTCACAGTCTCCACACATCACTAGACAAACGCTAGTGTGAATGTCAGCAAACACTGAAAAGGGGACCTCTTGGAAGCAACAAAACAGAAACAAGAGAGAAAAGTAGTAGACTCGGTTGTATTGAGTCTGTTCATGAGACGTAATATAGATGCAACACCTTCAATCCATTAGCACCGGCCTTAGCGGTATTTTACTGAAAAGCTACAATTGAATCGATTTACACTTAAAGTCGATTGAAGCTAACCAGTGAGCCATATTGCCTTCTGATCGTTCCAAGTGAGTTACCCTCTATTCACCGCTCTTTTTGTTGTGTATTGTTTTTTTCATTGTTTAGTTAATTTATTGTTTGTTTGTGGTACAGGGCGGATCTACGGTGCCATTACGTTTGGATACTGTGATTTCTATATGAACATTTTGCTCATTGTTCATGATCCCAAAGGACCGGTAAGTAATAACATTACTGCTTTGTAATCGGGGCGACATTTTACAGCAGCCACATAGCACTAAACAAAGGCTAGTGTGAATGTCAATAAACACTAAAGTGGATCCCTTGGAAGCAACAAACAAGAGAGAAAAGTAGCAGACTGGTTTATATTGAATAAGTTACTCCTAGCCATTTTACTAAGTACTTACGTCAAACTGTGAAGACATCGGAGTGTTTGAAAATATCACATATAAACAAAGAATCAGGACTGACCAATCAAATCATTTGTTTAAATAAATCTGATGTGAACGAGGGTGAAAATCAATAAATTTACATCATGAAAATTCCAAATCGAATATGCCTTGAAAAGATCAAACGCATTGTACTAGAATAAGATAGGCTTAAGCTGCATTAAGTTTTGCCATGTGATTCTGAAAAATATAATCTATTAACTAAATAATTGTAATACAAGTATTTTCAGTAGTGTTGTTAATTACTAATCCTTTGTAATCATTAAACCCAATCTGTGTGGCTTTAACAGGACTCTGTCCGTAAATAAGCAGATATTGAGCATAATCAAATCACTGTCTGACTTTTATTCAGCGAAATGTATACATTAAAACATCAGCATAGACCCAAATAAGTATGTAGTAATACATTCGTGAGTTTGAAAAAGTTTTAATAATTATTTGTAAATAATATGGGACCCACTTTATTTACATTTTATGCTGATCACGTGACTTCAATTAGCGCCTTAGGTTTTCTACATAGTATGTATTGCGTAATATATATGGCCCGCGTCTTTTACGCGCACGTCTTATTACACTCGAGGGTAATTTTAGTTTGGGCTGCTGGTTCAAACTCGCAAAGCGGTAGTTCTTTTTTTTGTACCGCGATTGAATTTCGTCAAACAATCTTGCTTTTAATTAGTAAATATTCAATACTGTTAGTGTGTAATGTTTGTGAACGTAATTAGTGTGTGTTTTATAAGCTAAAAGTTACGGACATTGTCCCTTTAAAGTAGAAATATCGCATAAGCCGGTGCTAGGTAGCGTGAGAGTTGTTGCACATTACATTACATCTCATGAACATGCTTAATAAAATCGAGTCTGCTACCTTTTCTCTTGTTGTGCTTCCAAGGGACCACCTTTTCAGTATTATCTGACATTCACACTAGCATTTGTTAAGCGATGTGTGGCAGCCGTAAAACGTCGCCCCGACTACAATTCAGTAGTGTTTGTTGCTTCCAATGGATGTGTGGCAGCCGTAAAACGTCGCCCCGACTACAGTTCAGAAGTGTTTGTTGCTTCCAAGGGACCCCCTTTTCAGTGGTTATTAAATTCACGTATCATGCATTTAAATTGATATAATCTGTAATTTATATATTTACATATGGAAAAAAACAAAACACATACCTGGGTTATACTCATTTAAACGAGAAACCGTCAAACCGTCGCATAATGCCATAGACAAGGCGTTCAGTGTAAGTGGACGTTGGTCATCAGACTCTTGCAGATACATCTTGTATTGTTTTTGAGGCATGTTAAACTAAAACAAATGATGACATTGTACATGAAGATACTCGCATATAGAATGTTAAATAGAAATGATCAGTTATTTTAAAAAGTTATGGACGTTTCATCACGGGAATCTAAAGATATTCAGGAAATAATGATTGTTAGCAACTCAAGACATTATATGTTTACAAGCAGACTTGTGACATACATTATATCCATTATCGTAAAGAACAACAGTAGTTAATAATTATTGCGAAACAATTAAGTAAACATTGTTTGCAGCAATATTAAACACCAACACGTTAGACATATTTTAAAACTAAACTATTTCAACTGGAAATTTATATTTTTTTAATAACTTTATTACATTTACCGTTGCTACACTGTTTAAACAGTGTTTAAACTGAATCACTAACCTTTTTGTTATCCATAAGTTTCTGTTTCAAATCCTCAAACGTAGGCATTTTTTCTTTGTTGAAATGTGTAACATAGCAGTGGTCCTTGTCAAAAGTCTGCGTAAACACCATCATTGCCTATACAAAATACAAGTTCGGCAAACTGTCGATATGTGTGTAATGACAATACGAGAATATACCAATAACACAGTAAAGTTAGTAAAATTTTATATGCCAAAGTTTCTGTAAAGCATATTTGCCTGATATATGGAATAAAATGCGAATATAACAAATACTTGTGTAGATTTATATATTCTCGGTAAAAAAAATTTGGACCAGGGTATAGAAAGTCATATAAAACTAAAACTAGTGGACAGAATTTAAGTATCTTTATTTAGTAACCAAGGTCTACACTACCCGGTTAATTTGGTACCAGAAACATTAAATTCCAAACAAGATTTGATTTTTAAAAAATATCGCGAACACACAAAGGGTCTGTAAAAAATGTTTCAAAGTCCATAAAAGTAACAGTTACGGACACATTCGAGTAACCAATAAAAAGATTATTATTTTTTTCGCAAACTTTCATTGTATTGTGAACTGAGATAATAAGGGTTATGGTCGAATGTCATGGTTCAGCGATCATTGTACGGGTTCGAACACTGCCATGGTCCAAAACTTTTTTTACAGAGTAGGAAAAGAAGCTGTGACCATCCCTCACCTGTTCATAGTCCATAACTGCACGAATATTGTCTGTAACGTCAAGCTCGATTTCAAAATTTTCAACAACAACTCGTTGGCGAATATATTCTTTACCACGAACATAACCAATGAAATCCTGCAAAAAAAATAAAGGATTAATAATACATAAAATATACATGGTCAGTAACTTAGATTTTCAGCTTTATTTTGGCGAGTGTAAAAAAGGTGATAAATGCGAACGTCTGGCCTCTTTTCGATACGAGCCAAAAGGTTATTAAACAGGTAGAAACAATTTTATCATGTAAACTGTTTTAAATAACATAATGTACATGTATGACAATGGAAACAGCAGCTCACGTCTGCTGAAGTCAATATACAAATGGCGGATGTTATGTCAAGGGAGGCAACTTCGGCAAAAAATATTTTTGGCCGTAAATATATTGATACTTTCTCTTACCATAGTTGGTTGGAAAATATTAGGATAGTAGGAAGTAGCTGTATTTGTATAATACGTAGAACCATTCGTTGCATGATAACATGTTAATACCAGTCTCTTATTTAATCTTCAGGTTAATAACCGCAAGGTCAATCTATTTAATTTTGACATTAAAAAATGAGACGAATTAAATGGATACGTGTTATGAAACTCTCATATCATTAAAAAAAAAGACCAAGTTCAAACTTATGTGGTAAAATGATGTGCAGTTAACGTGGACTACTTTTGAGCTTCTTAATCAACGTTTATTTAATCTAAAAATGCCAATAGTTTGTTTCTGAGTGCACTGATGTCACATGCCACATTTGAAGTCAGTAAATTAGCCAATGGAAAAAGTGTTGTTGAACAGACAAAACACATAATTTTATCATTTGACCGGTTTGGTAGATTAATCGAGTGTATGCATTGTTTTTCTCCAATTCTTCTTTTATATATTATGAATTTGAGAAAAAACATTACTAGGCATCAAACGGTATCAACTGGTAATAGGCCACGGATATTTCTTTCTTTATTATAGTTCAAAGAGGATATTAATGATATAATACAAAACAAATGTTAATTATTTAACACAAAAAGGCTTACCGGTACTTCACTTGCTCCTGTCTGGCGTTGGTTGACCGCCATACCCGCAGATATAGACACGGTACCGATGACAGCGACCACCATTGTAAACCAAGCCTAAATAATGTAGAAATAATAGAAAATAGCAATTATGTGAACAAATTAAGCTTTTGCATCGCACCCCATGTTTAGTGGTTGACCCACTTGCAGTTCACCACTACGCGTTCCTCTTTGATTGTACGATGACCCGACATAGTGTGGACCCTATGATGACGTTAGCCTAAATCCTGAAACAGAAGGTAACGTATAATGTTTGTTTTTATTCGTATTTTGTCGTGCCCAAATCGGTTTGTACTATTGTTGCTCTGGCTTCTGCCAACATTCAGTACGGACAGTAATTGTGACCTTCTATGCTTTTATTTTGTAATCATATATACATGATAACCATTGTGATTTATTTATATAGCCCATTAACGACGTTGCCTCGGTTGTTAGAGGATATATACACCGTCCTGTTCAAGTGGGCTTACAATAGGGTAAAAGTGATATTTGGTGCATCCTATAACCCGGTTTAAACCCCAGCGATCTTTTTGCAACCTATCGCTCCAAGACGTTACCACTATTGTCAAATCGTATATGTGTGTGGTGTCAGATAGTATATGTGTGTGGTGTCAGATATTATATGTGTGTGGTGTCATATATTAAATGTGTAAGGTGTCAGATATTATACGTGTGTGGTGTCAGATATTATATGTGTGTGGTGTCAGATATTATACGTGTGTGGTGTCAGATATTATACGTGTGTGGTGTCAGATATTATACGTGTGTGGTGTCAGATATTTTTCGTCTATTTATCTTTGTGATTGTTGATTGTTTTCAATGCGTGCCTTCGCTGGACTGCATTTTTTGAATGTCTTGTTGGTTAGAGAATAGTTCATGGCGGGGATTTCTTTATTTACACTGTCCCGTTTTATTGGGATGACAGTAGGGTAAGTGTGAGGTTTGGTGCACCGTAGAACTTGGTTTAAACCCCCAGCGGCCTTTTTTGCCACTGACCGTTCCAAAGCGGAAGCGTTATTGTCAACCATTTTGTGTTTTTATTACTTTTGCCTTCTCGTTTGTCTGTTTGCATGTTTGTTTTTGTGTTCTGTGGTTGACTGTCGTCATTGAATGTTACTTTCCCTTTGCTTTCTGAATTGTATGGCTGCGAGAGGTCTGCCGAGCCATGGAAGAAATGAAATCAAGTCAATGTTGAAATGTTATGAATCTTGGTAATTTTGAATGTTTCCCCTTTTTGCACTGTACTGGAATCCATTCTGGCAAGTAATGCGTGCTTTAATATTTTTGATAAAAAATAAAAGAATGTTTAATTTAAATACTACTAATTTGATGAAGTATGTCGGGGACATAATAATATTCATTTATATGTTTAAATGATTAAAACACCAAAATAAACGTTTATCAACTCCCGACCTATCTAACCTTTACTAACTCCCGATTATCTTTTGTTACACTGATCATCTGCGTACATTTGCTTCCTTGATTCCCTACCTATGTTTGCTTCACTGAATCTCTACCAATATTTGCTTCACTGATTCCATACCAATATTAACTGATTTACCTTTATTTGCTTCACTGATAATTTCGCCTCGTTTAATATACATCTTTATTATATACATATCAGTGATTTATAAGAATTTCTCAGTGGCATATTTTTAGTATCAGACAAAAGTGATATGGTCACACCAGTGACGATATCATTTTTCTATATCGTCACTGCTGTGACGATATCACTTTGCCAGAACTACTTTTTTTACCATTTTTGTATTTAATGGTACTGTAGATTGATATTGCTTTGAAGTATATGTCTTAAATATCCTTAAAAAATCACATATATAATAAATAGAATAATCAACAGTCTCGGTATGATACAAAAAAAATGTCACTCGAATACGTTGTAATTCGGTTAAAAAACTCGTTCTTCGATATCCTTTTTTAACCGAATCACAACGTGTTCTCGTGACATATTTTTCTTATCACACTGATACTGTTGGTTATACTCTATATATTTAATTTAACGCTAACGTTATGAATCTGAGTTATTCGTGGACAGTTCCTCTACCTTATATCCGTCTCAATAACAGTAGGAACGCCACGGACCTATAACATATCTGTTTTGTTCGCATTTTTACTCCGCGAACATGGACTATTTTACGAATTTTCAATTAAAACAGACGCCATTTTTTTTACACCCGAAATTGGGCGTGCTACGTCGGCGAGCACTACGGGTACCTATGGAGTACGTCGGGGAGCACTACGGGTACCTATGGAGTCTAACAACACGCGTACAGTGTTTCATACCATAGATTATGTAAAAACGAATACCTCACCGGACGAAATAACGTCCCAGTATGTGTCAACACGGTGCAGTGTTGCTGACAGGTCACCGTGACATAACTTGACACGTGACATAAATTGACATGTTGGTGCAAATTGAATCTGGGATTACTTCTGCTAGAGGTCCATTATCAAGGTATTTGTTTTGTGTAACAAACAGTACACACCACTTTTAGATCGTACATATTTAGACATTGGCCAAATATAGTGCCTAAAATGTGGTGTATACTGTATAATAGAAAGTTCATAATCACTATACGTGTTTTTCGTGTACTCCGATCTTTCCAGTAACTGGATATACTGTAAACTATAGAACGTTTCGTGGAATCAAACAATTACTAGTAGAAATGCTAGCAATGTCCCCCGCACCCCACCCCCACCCACCCAAGTCAAGTACGGTATGTGGGTGGGTGGGGGTGTAGATGGAGCTTGCATACCGAAAACAAGGATGGGGTAAGGAAACTATAAACCCCCTCCACCACCTGTTAGCGTTGTCTCTATATCGTTATGATATCCCATTTTCTCGCACATTCGTGAATACATAACCCGATACAACCACCATTGAAACAATGTAAACTGCCATTGACATTTGACTGAAATCGGTCAGATTCATATTTATGTACAGTAGAGTTTTAAGGCAAGGAAGTGATTTTGAATTTACATTCATTTACATTTACTAGATACTTTCTGTTGCAAAAAAAAAACGCGCCAAATTTCGAGAAAGTATACTTGTAGCGACACAGCCAAACAGCTGTTTTATTGAGAGATGTGAAAAACTTGCAAAAAGGTGAAAGAATTATCAAAATCGGATGATAAACAAAAAAGATAAGACCATTTGAAGGTTGTGCTAAAATGGTTATGGGAGCCGCCATTTTGAAAACTATGATGTCATAGTTCCATATGACCATATATGGAATATTGATACATATTATTTAAAGCAAAGCAAATCACTGCAAATGAATGCAATCTATTTAACTGGGCATAAAATGCAGTATTGCCATTGGTTACACATATTCTTCATACAGTTACTTTAATTTTTTGAGTATAAATAAGTAAATATTCATATTTATCAATGTTCCATATATGGTCATTTAGAACTGTGATGTCATAGATCTAAAAATGGCGGCTTCCATATCCGTTTCAACAGAACCTCCAAACGATCATATCTTCTGTGTTTATCATCTGATTTTGATAATTCTTTCACCCATTATCAAGTTTTTCAGAACTCTCAATAATAAAGGTTGTTGGGCTGTGTCGCTATATTCCCTTTAATAGCTTTTAATGAGGTGGAGCTACTATGCTTGCATCCAGTGTGTCTCAAAAGAAATGACTATTCCATGGGCTATTCCATGGGCTGGAAATATGCTGTGAAAGTGAAACAATGTTTTAATGGATCTCCAATTCAGGCTACATTATATTTTACATGTATAATGAATGATGAGAGATGTTTTTATTACATTAACCGTGTAATTGAGCACAAGTAGTATTCATGCTTTATTCAATATAATTCTTCTTTTTTTCTTTTCTTTTTTAAATATGTTACTTTATTTATAACAAAGGATAAACTATGTCTGTTTGATCATTGCCATTGGATTGATGTTGTTTTTCAGAGAGGCCTCAAATGTGAATCGTGCCCTTGAACAGCGCTAAGTGAATTGATACTGACGACTGTCAAGCCGTATTTAATGCCATTGGATCATATGGATTGTTTGCACTTGTGTAGTTCTTTAAATGGAGCTTGTATTACCACACGTGTTATGCTTGCACGGTGCTGTTCAAAGTTAGAGTAAAAATGTGTTCAGTGATAATGCAGCGTGATTGTTATGAATTCGTGTACTGGATACATGCGAAAACAAGTTGTGTTAAAGGGACACTAGGCAGTCTATATTTGTTTAAAACTTCTGGAGTTTGGTCTATTTTTCTGCATAATTTGCATTTGTGCAATCATTAATATTATTTATTTGAACAGTTCAGAAGAAATTGTTTTACACATTACTTACTGTTGACAATAGTGCACCTATAATATAGTTAAGTATTTGATAGAATAACGAAGACAAAATGAAAACTGACACTTTTATTTATTTAGTTTTTAATGCAAGCAGGTTTAAATTTAAATGGAGATGCTAACTTGATAAATACTTCAAGATTGCCGTGTATCCCTTTAACGTCGACAAATTACAATATGATTATGTTCTATGTGATGGGTCCCCAATTTATTAAAGGGACACAGAGCAAATTTCCAATCTTGTGGCTGTTTTACACATGTTTACATCAGAACTGACATTTATTAAAATAATTTGTGTATTTGAGAAAAACTGTGAACATTCTACTCTAATAATTTATTAAATACAGAACAATGTTGAAATCAATATATATCATACTAATTACTAGCGTTTAGTTGTCATGGATAATTACTAGCGTTTAGTTGTCATGGATGGGTACAAGCGTTTAATTGTCATGGATGTTTTCTAGACGAAAACTATTGCGTATATAGTATATTAGTCTAATTAAAGCAGGGTCCCAATGATCAGTACATGAAAAATGCTTATTAATAAATGCATAAAATTCTCAAGTTTTTGCGTCTGTCTGATCAAGATCGATTCAGGGCGTTTCGGCACCTAACCATTTCGACACCTAGACGTTTCGGCATCAAACCATTTCGGCATCTATTTTAATTTTTACCCTAAACGTTTCGGCACCCATTTATATTTGAGTATTATATGTATAAAAATGCATACTTAAGACCAAATACAACTTTTCTGTATTCATACAGTATCTTTTAATTCTTCACTTTACCTTCCTGTCATCTCCATAACGACGACTACAGGTATGTGACTTGAACTAAGCCTCCACAAACCAACCCATTATTAAAAATCGACTAAATATAACGCATGCGTTATTCTTCTCTTGTTATAATACAAATAAAAATAGATATAAAAGTCGAACAGAAAAATGTAGCATTCAAGGACCACATTCAACTAAACACACGCATAGAAACAAACAACAATTAAAGTTAAATGAAACGAGAGATATAACATCACAAACATAAAAGGGTTTAACTTACCATTTCTTTTGATGTCTTCCTTTTTTTAAAAAATACTTTCTGTTTAGACTTGCACGTTTAAATGGGGATATCTAAAATAGATCAAAAGAAGATATATAGATCCTTCCAGTTCAATCACACTTTATTTCTCAGTCAACAAATTGTGTTTCATATAAGATGGTAATATACGATATTTAAAATAAACAAATAACTGGTCAACTATCGTTACGGTATAATTCTTAAATACAAGAATTATAAAAATTATACGTTGCAAAGCAATCGTGATAGTCATTACGGCGTCGGAGGTTTCGTCTACATACAAGTTCGGTTTCACTTTCTAATCCATAATTAATATCATTTACTTTCGAACCTTTACAATTCAACATCATTGTAATTATACTAATTCTTTAGACTATATATGTTTAGCCACTTCTTCATTTAATTTACCCCAGAACAACATTTTATATAAACCGTAAGTAAAAATAAGCCAAAGCTATAAATGACCATAGCGTTATACGCTAAATATTCAAAATTAACAAATATAACACGTAAGATATGATAGATGATCTTTTCTTTAATTATTGACACGCACATTAATATAGGCTTAATATATCACAAGGACGATGTGTAATAAGAACGTAGGAGAAATATGCTATACTTTCAAATAAATATCTACATAATATAACAGAATACATAATATAACAAGTGTAATTACACCGTACGATAAATAAATACATTGAAATTTAAAATCTAAAATTGGCAAAAATCTAAACTCAATGTTTCTATCGCAATAGTGAATTATAGGGTAAATATTACGGGCGTGAAATCCACCATCAGCCTACTCTTACGGTTGTGCTATTTTTACGTACTGTCAATAGACACCCCGATACACAACAGTTGCCATTATTATTTAACATGTTCTCTGCACAAAAGTTAAGCGACAAATTATATTATTTCAATATTCACGGATTTCATTTCCATAATATTTCGTTACAGAATCTTTTAATGTTAAACATACATTGTTTAATTGATGACTTACTTAATTTCAACTTATCAATATTTCCATTCAAAGAAATAACAAATTTAGAATTCGAAGAAATTACAATTTTACCAGTAAATTAAATAACTGAAGCAACTTACCTAAAATAAATCAAAAGAAGATATATATATATCCTTACAGTTCAATCACACTTTATTTCTGAATCAACAAATTGTGTTGATTAACTGGTGCAGGGATCTTTTAAAGGGCTATGACCGACACAATTTCGACCAATTAAAACACGCGTTCTAAAACTTATCTTGTAGACGGGGTTGTGAAAATGTAGCCCCTGGTCACGAAATTAGTGTTAACAGTTTTATTAATCCAAATGCCTACAATAAGCCATTAAATAATCAACTTGGCATTCCTGTGAACTTATCTTGGTTGTACTTCTTTTGTTGCACTGATTACATGTCATCTATCAAAGCAGGAAGCCAGCTGTCAAAAGTAAGCCTAATAGAAAATTATGTCACCTCAAAGAAATCAAAAGAGAAACAGAAAAATTAAGATTTTAACCAAAATATACTAAAACCTGTGTTTTATGAAATAATTTAAATGACAATCTAAATACAAAAATGGATAGTGTTTTTCTAAAGTTCAATTCAAATGACTATTTATATACATGAATTATGAATCTCAAAAATACAATAAATTTAAAGCACAACAATACTAACAAGTCTTTAGCATTGTATTAGTATATTGAAAGGAAAAAGAAACGCAGGGTGCGTATTTCCGCTATACATTGCATATACTGCACACTTAATTCCATATATATTCCAAGGAAATCCCAAGATGTTTTGTAAAAAAAAAGAGTGCAGTTAGTTAGAGAAAGGACACAACTGTGATGTTGTAGACGTTTTAATCACAGTACACGTTGTAACAAGACATTCATAAATGCTGAAGTTCCTCTTTGAGCCAGTTCAGTACTGTATTTAATGTTAAGTGATTGCAACATTTAAAGCCTAAATTTGCTCACCTGCTTGAGCCAAATGCGCATTCTGACGATAATGAAACTTTAAAGGGGTAACCATTGGTGTGTTCAGTGCTGTTTAAACCTTCTTTCTAAAAGGACAGGCCTAATGTCGCCCTGTACCATTCGATTAGCAGTAGCATATTAAATATACACTATATAGCGGAAATACGCACCCTGCGTTTCTTTTTCCTTTCAGTATACTAATGAAATACTTGAGAGAGATATAGTTTTTGTTTATGCTCGCCCTATGGCACTAGGCCTTTTGGCGAGCGTTTCAGGTTAAGATGGGATGTTTATATAATTATAAACATATTGTTGGGAAGGGAAGGTGAAGGGATGTATTCGTTTCAATTATGGCAAGAATCAGGCAGACAACTGTGTCAGTCGGATGTGATTGTCCGTGAAATTCAGAAGGTGATTAAGTTTAAAATAATATTGGAGATTCATTGCCCATTGGTGTATAGAATAAGCCCAGGTTGATCTATTTTATGAATTTAAATCGAGGGTTAATAATATATTCCAACGCCAGCGCGTCACCATATTTTAAAATTGTTCTACTTACAGTTTGTTTGTATTTTATATGCAAGACGATTTATCAGTCTTTCTATGAGTGGCCAGAATGTAGCCAATAAAACTGCGACATTTTGTGTCATTTCGATTAACGTCTTTGCTACATCCTCATTTCTTTATCAGATTAAACGCTTGGTGGTTTAACTATAAACACACCTTGATCAGTAACGTATACATTCTGGGTGGATACACAATTTCAGTAGGCTGTGATGAGTAAGCCGAACACTGGTTAGGCTTCACAAAATAAAAGGGACTGTCGACTGACGTAAAGAGGTAATTGGTTGAATTAGCATACCAATGGATACCTCAATCAACTCATTGTACTAAATCTTCGAACATACATGACCTTTACAAAGACTTTAAAAACATTAATACGTCAAATAACAATGACTTGACTACCGACGAACCGATCATAGACGTTTCAGCT
Organism: Cyrtodaria siliqua; assembly: GCA_037043455.1. Classification (NCBI taxonomy): domain Eukaryota; kingdom Metazoa; phylum Mollusca; class Bivalvia; order Adapedonta; family Hiatellidae; genus Cyrtodaria; species Cyrtodaria siliqua. The sequence continues at coordinate 72,651 of JAWPHD010009995.1, forward strand.
GCAAACGACACATTAGACGCCCCAATAACAATTGTCGAAATAGATAAAATGATCTCAAAAGCTAGTAACTCGAAGACCCCCAGTAGTGATTTTATTTTAAATGAGTACATCAAAACGACTAAAAATATAATGCTTTCAATATATTGTTCCCTTTTCAACAAAATATTAGACACCGGTATTCTACCAGAACCATGGCTTGAAGGCATAATTTTTCCAATATTTAAAAACAAAGGCTCACTACTTAGCCCAGAAAATTACCGTCCTATAACAATTCTTATTTGCCGAGGTAAATTATTCACGTCAGTGCTTAATAACAGACTTAATTTCTTCTTAAAATAATATTGCATTTTAGCGGAAAATCAAGCCGGATTCCGTCAAAAATATTCCACCCTCGACCACATATTTGTTCTACAACTCTTAACCGAAACGTTATGATCCCAAAAGAAAAAACTGTTTTGCTCGTTTGTTGACTTCTCCCAAGCTTTTGATTCCGTGGCTCTGGCGTAAACTAATTAATTCCGGAATTAACGGCAAATTCCTTCAAGTTGTGCGCAACATGTATTCTAATATTAAATCATGTGTGTCATCAAACGGACAGCAGTCTCCATTTTTCTTAAGCGAAATCGGTGTGAGAAAAGGGGAGAACCTCTCCCCCGTCCTCTTCTCATTATTTCTTAACGACATTGGAAGTTACCTGCTATCCACGGAAAACACGGGAGTAACCATGGATCATTCAGACTAAAATATAACTTACTTTTTAAGAATTCTTATCTTATTATACGCAGTCGATACTTTGATATTAACCGATAACGCCGAAGATCTCCAAAAATACCTTAATGACTTTCAAGACTATTGCCAACAGTGGAAATTAAAAATAAATCACAGTAAAACAAAACTAATTGTATTTGGCGCGAGAAACACAGCACAGTTTAATTTTACCCAGTAACTGGAGGTAACCCAGTAGAAATAGTAGATAAATATAAATCTCTTGGAGTGTATTTTTCAAACTCAGGAAGCTTCCTAAATGTAAGAAAGCATATTGCAAGCCAACCCAGTAAAGCGTTGCATCTACTATATACTAGAATTTATCATTTAAACTTACCAATTGACCTCCAGCTCAAACTGTTCGATCAAACAATTCTACCAATTATAACGTACGCTTGCAAAATATGGGGATTTGAAAACCTTGACTTACTGGAACGTATTCATTCCGGTTTTCTCCGTAAAATCACAAATAGTCGAAAAAGTACCCCTCTTTATATGTTATACGCCGAGTTAGGACGCCAACCGATAGCAATTACAATAAAATCGCGTATGGTAACATTTTGGAATAATATCATCTTAAGCAATCACGCGAAACTATCACATATTTCATACCTTATCATGTGTAACTCCGAAGTTTACCAGTACAAATGGATTAAGCACATTAGGAATATATTAAACTCGACGGGTTTTCCTGATATTTGGATCAATCAACAACATATAGAGACGAGATATGTAAACAAACTAGTTAAACAGACCTTAACTGATACGTTTAATCAAGACTGGAAATCTCAATTAGAATTATCGTCCAAAGGAAAAAAACTATAGTTTACTAAAAGATAATACCCAGTTGGAGTTTTACCTTAAGGCCCTCCCCAAACATGAGTACTTACCGTTACTCAAACTTCGCACTGCAAATCACAACTTTCTGATAGAAACTGGACGCTGGTCAAATAATCGAGTACCTTACCAAGACAGAAAATGTTCTCATTGTCACCTTAACGACCTGGCAGACGAATACCATTACATACTAGTTTGTCCCTCTTTCCACATCAAAAGAAAACAATTGTTAGACGAATACTACTACAAATATCCTAACACATTGAAATTCAAACAACCCTTTGAGTCAGAATCAATAGAAACAATTCGAAACTTGAGCATATTCGCAAAATTTCTTTTAAAGCAAATACAATAACTAGATTCACTTACTACACTGAGTACTATATATATTTTATATATATCCAATATTATCCACTATTATCCATTGCGCTGACACCGTCACTCCATTTGTATAGTCTTGTTGTCCCCTTTAACACAATCCAAGTCATAGATATCACCCAAAACAAATTTATGAACGACACGTCGAACCTAATATACACTAAGACACAGTTTGCACGTGCAAATGCTGCCAAAATTAATACTATCGGTACATACAGTCAATGACAGCACGTCCCTACAAGCATTCCAACCATGCACGTTTTTATTGTGGCCACCCTAGTCTCCAAAATAATAAACAGTATGCCTTTCAACGGTGAAAGGCCCGGCCATTTTATTACAAAGCCGAAGATTCCCACGAACGTATCCTTTTCTGTTTTCGTTTTCGCATTGGAAAGGGCTTTCAGTAGGGAACACTTTGTATTCTCTTCCTCATAGTAATATAATAATATTTATTTATTTTTTATTTATTTATTTACTTTTGCATTTCACACCACCCTCTGCCCTTAAACTAGCTTTTAAAGTTCGCAAGAGCTACATTTAGTACGAATTCCTGTCTAAAAAAACATATATATATATATATATATATATATAACTTATATATGGGGAGAAATATTTGTGAACTACCAAGCACAGACAACCTTCGGACGAACTACGGCAGGGGGCCTAGCTAATATATATATATTTAAAAAAACATTTTTTTTATTAAAAAAAAAAAGAAACTGACAAAGGAACAACTTATACCCTCTGTGACGTTTCTTGGGTTTTCTCTCTGCAGTGTGGTATATTGCAATTTAAATAGACTATTTTACTCATTTGTTTCTGTATCGAATTGTATTAAAATGTGCACCACATTAAAACTGATTCATCAAATGCATAATAATCGCCACAAGTAATAATACTGAATTGCAATTGGTCTAGTATTTTACATCTAACTATGTAATCTAATCCTCACTTCTCCCTTACCTGCTACTTCTTCTACCTACATCTCACGTACCCCTACCCCGTTATATAACATCATATTTTGTGTACTATGCCTCATGTTGTAATTTCATGTATTTCATATATGTTGTAACCTGAGTGAAACAATAAAGATTGTGATTGTGATTGTAACGTTTCAAAATATATAATACACTTGTTTTAATAATATTAAATATAATAATTATAATTTGTAATCTATATTTAAGATTAAATTCCTTAAATTTGACCTAAGTTTAGCCATGGTGGCCATCATGGATGACTGGAGGCCCCAAAACACAAATATGAGGGGGACTAACCAAGATCATTGTGATTAACTTTCAACAAAATCCTTCATGCGGTTTCAGAGAAGATGTCATTTTTAACCTTCTTCCTATATAACTCAATGTAAACTTTGGGTCGCTGTGGCGGCCATTTTGATTATTCGACGATAACGAAAAACATAAACTTGTGAGACGTTAACCCAATGAACATGTTTGTGATATTTTACAAGAATGGAATAAGTGGTTTCGGAGATGTCGTTTGAAATTTCCTTAAATTTGACCTAATTTTAGACATGGCGGCCATCTTGGATGGCTGGCGGCCGCAAAAAACACAATTCTGAGAGGGACTATCCCAAATATCATGGAGATTTAGTTTCATAAAAATCCTTCTAGAGGTTTCAGAGAAGATGTCATTTTTAACGTTTTCCTATATAACTCTATGTAAACATTTGGTCGCCGTGGGTGCCATTTTGATTATTCGACGATAACGAAAATCACAAACATGATAGAGGCCAACCGAAGCAACATGTTTATGATATTTCACAAGAATGGAATAAGTGGTTTCGGAGATGTCGTTTGAAATTTCCTTAAATGTGACCTAATTTTAGCCATGGTGGCCATCTTGGATGACTGGCGGACGCGAAAAAACAAAAATCTGAATGGGACTATCCTAAAGATCATTGTAATGAAGTTTCATCAAAATTCTTCAAGCGGTTTCAAAGATGTCATTTTTAGCCTGTTCCTATATTACTCTATATAAACAAGAGGCCCAAGTGGGCCTGTAGACGCTCTACTGGTATGATGTGATTCAAAAACATAAACATGATAGAGGCCAACCCAAGAAACATGTTTCCTGTATATAACTCTATGTAAACTTTGAGAGGGACTATCCTAATGATCATTGTGATTTAAGTTTCATCAAAATCCTTCAAGCGTTTTCAGAGAAGATGTCATTTCGAATGTTTTCCTATATAACTCTATGTAAACATTGGGTCGTTGTGGCGGCCATTTTGATTATTCGACGATAAAGAAAAACAAAAATCTGAGAGGGGCCCTCCCTCCCAAATAACATTGTGATGAAGTTTCATCAAATTCCTTCAAGTGGTATCAGAGGAGATGTCGATTTAATAAAATTGCTAACAGACGGACGGACGACGGACGAAAAGTGATCCCATAAGCTCGCCTGGCCAGCTCCCAAACCTAAACGCAATGGCGCCACAGCCTCGCACTGTTCACAAAGAGCGAACCAAACACACAACGAAAAGAATTAGACACAGCATTGGAACGGTCAGTAATCAATATTGTCTAAAAGGTTAGCTTAAATCGATTTTATGTATACACAACCTCGCTATTATCATGTCTTCAGTGCCCGAATTCATTAGACAGTGTAAATAAAAGTACATAACATCAAACAATTCTCTAACAATCCACATCCAGGAAATTAGCAAACGATATACGTATATGTTGTTGTAAAAGTATATAAAACAAAAGCTGGGAAAATATATATTGGGGTTTAAACTAGGTTCTAGGCTGCACCAAACCTCACGCTTACCTCATTGTCATCCAATCAAACGGGACAGTGTGAATAAAGAAATCCCCAAACAAGGCAGCATTAATAAGCAATGTAAGTATAACAAATAGATGTGCATGTATATATGAATATAAACTAACAAAATTATAAAAAGCCACAATGCAATTACTTAATGACTTGGCAGGAGAAAGCCAGAGCAACAAGAGAACAAACCATAAAGGGTACGACAAGACAATATGTAAGACAAACATCAAACGCAACCGTCTTTTGAGGAATTAGGTAGACTTCATCATAGTGGCCACACTAAGTCGTGTCATCGCGCATTCAAAGAAGAAAACGTGATGGCAAACTGTAAATGCAGTGTGTTTGGAAATTTGGAAATGATAGGGCCATAGACTTTTGTAATACATTTTCTAACAAGTTTGATAAAGACTATATGAAAGTGAGCACGATCAGGGATCTTGCAAAGTTTGTAATTCACGTCACTTAGAAGTCAGATTGTGACAGTCCTTGTCGAAAAAAAAGGGTTCTTAAATTACCTTTATATCTTAAACGTAGATCATGTCGATTTAATGACTCCTCTTTTCAGTATTTATTGACAATCACACTAGCATTTGTTTAGTGCTGTGTGGCGGTCGTAAAACATCGCCCTGACTACAAACCAGTGGTTTTATTACTTACTGGTCCTTTGGGATAATCGCGACCAATAGTTGTGGCTTTTAAGTAGAAAATCGCTTAAGCCGGTGATAGGAGGCGTGAGAGTATAGGAGGCTGATTTGTAGTCGGGGTTGATTTTTATGGCCGCCACACAGCACTAAACAAACGCTAGTGTGCATGTCAATGAATACTGAAAAAGGGATCCCGTGGAAGCCGCATACACAACCTAGACAGAAAAGCAGCAGACTCGGTTTTATTTAGTATGTTCATGAGAGTTTATATAATGTGCAACACCCCTCACTCCCACTAGCACCTGCTTCTACTTTAAAACCACACGTACTGGAATCGTTTACTATTTAACAGTTTTTTTTTGTTTATATCACATTGTTGATTTATACGAGACATTTTTTCAAGAAGGTACCTACACAGCAAGTTTCATCTCAATACCTCACACCCAACAAACGTTAGTGAGAAGAACTCATTTTCTATTTCAGTGACAGCGACCTTGACGTTGAACCCTGTGACCCCAAATGCAACACCAACCGTCCTTTCCATAAAAGCTACCTACCCAGCAAGTTTCGTTGCAATACATCAATTGAGAGGAAACCATTTTTCTATTTTAGTAACTGAGACAATGAATGTGACCCCCATGGACCGAAATAAATCCAAACCTTTCTTTTCATATAAGCTACCTACCCAGCACGTTTCGCCGCAATACCTCATTCCTAACAGACGTTACTGAGCAAAACCCTTTTTTATTTTTAGTAACAGCGACCTTGACCCCAGTGATCCCAAATGCAATACATACCTTCCATTCCATATAAACTTCATACACAGCAAATGTGTCGCAATATCTCTCTCCTAATAAAAGCTATTGAGCAGACACCATTGAACTATTTTAGTAACAGCGACCTTGACATTGATACCAGTGCAACGAAATGCAGTCCCTAATTTCCTTTCTATATAAGGTATCTACCCAGCATGTTTCGCCGTAATAAAGATTCAAAACAAATTTTATTGAGCAAAAACCATTTTTCTATTTGCAGTAACAGTGACCTTGGCCTTGACCCATCAAGCAATCCCAACCTTCCTTTCCACATAAATCACCAACCCATGAAGTTTCGTCGCAATACTTCACTCCTTACGCAAGTTATTGAGTGGAAACATTTTTTCTATATTAGTAACAGCGACATTGACCCCAGTTACCTTAAATGCAATATTAACCTTCCTTTCCATATAAGCTACCTACACAGCAAGTATTGTCACAATACCTAACAAAGGTAATTGAGCGGAAACAAATTTTCTATTAAGAACAGCGACCTTAACCTTGACCCCAGTGCCTCCAAATACAATCCCAACCTTCCATCTCATATAAGCTACCTACCCAGTAAGTTTTTTCGCAATATCTCATTCCCAACAAAAGTTACTGAGCAGAAGACATGTTTCTATCTTTGGAAACAGCGACCTTGACCTCAGTGACCCCAAATGCAATCCCAACTATCGTTTCCATATAAGCTACGTACAAAGCAAATTTCGTCGCAATATCTCACTCCTAACAAAAGTTATTGAGCGGAAACCATTTTTACTATTAGTAACATCGGCCTTGACCCCAGTGACCTCGAATGCAATCCCATCCTTCATTTCCATATAAGCTACCTACAAAGCAAGTAGTGTCGCAATACCTCACTCCTAACAAAGGTTATTGAGCAGAAACCATTTTCTTTGTACCCCAGCGATCGCAAATGCAATCCCAACCTTCCTTTCGATATAAGCTACCTACATGGCACATGTGTTGCAATAACTCATTCCTAATAAAGGTTATTAAGCGGAAACCATTGTTCACTGTTTCGTTACAGCAACCTTGACCTTGATCCCACTGACCTCAAATGCAATCACAACCTTCCTTTCTATATAATGTACCTACCTAGCATGTTTCGCTGCAATACCTCATTCCTAACACATGTTATTGAGCAAAACACACGTTTCTATTTTATGTAACAGCGACCTGACCCGGTGACTCCAAATACAATCCCAACCTTCCTTTCCATATAAGGTACATACTCAGCATGTTCCGCCACAATACCTCATTTTCTAGTACGGAAAGACAGTAGTGGATAAAGATTCATGAACGGGACGTTGAATTTGGTATTACATAAGTTGCTATCTCTTGGATGAATACTAATATGTACGTATACATCTGGTGTTAATGTCTACGTCACGTTTACCCCGCATGCGCAGACAATTTTAGAGACATTTTGAGGACGCCATTTGTATTGCAGCACAGCTGAATATCGTTGGCATTTCGATTGCGGATATTAAACGAAATGCATTAGAGCTGGAGAGTAACGGTTGTCCAAACGTTCGCGACGAAAGGTAGGTACGTGTATATGTTGTGAGTTTGGAGATGATGTATTGGTTAAAGGTATTTTTGTCGCAAGCGCTCTCGACTGCCTGTGCCGTGGTCAGTCGCGATCGACTGACTCAGTGACTGTCAGTCGTGATAAACTTGAAAATGCAGAATGTGTGTGTACAGTTTTGAAAATCTGGTTATACTTGGTTTAGGGGAATGTTTGATGTTGTTGGTGTGTGTATGAAGAATTATTTTACAAATGTGATGTATAAACTTGTGATCTAGGCCAACTGATGTTGTTGTTTTTTGTTAGTACGCATGCGCGTCAGGCGATTTTGTCAGTTAGGAAGCATAGGTGCCAGGGAGGCTATCAAGAAAAGCTCTGTAAATTAGTTTGACCAAAGACACAAGCTATCCGAAAAACTACTTGAGAAGTTCTGAAAAGCCTCCTCCATAAAAACATAAACTTGTGAGACGTTAACCCAATGAACATGTTTGTGATATTTTACAAGAATGGAATAAGTGGTTTCGGAGATGTCGTTTGAAATTTCCTTAAATTTGACCTAATTTTAGACATGGCGGCCATCTTGGATGGCTGGCGGCTGCAAAAAACACAATTCTGAGAGGGACTATCCCAAATATCATGGAGATTTAGTTTCATAAAAATCCTTCTAGAGGTTTCAGAGAAGATGTCATTTTTAACGTTTTCCTATATAACTCTATGTAAACATTTGGTCGCCGTGGGGGCCATTTTGATTATTCGACGATAACGAAAATCACAAACATGATAGAGGCCAACCGAAGCAACATGTTTATGATATTTCACAAGAATGGAATAAGTGGTTTCGGAGATGTCGTTTGAAATTTCCTTAAATGTGACCTAATTTTAGCCATGGTGGCCATCTTGGATGACTGGCGGACGCGAAAAAACAAAAATCTGAATGGGACTATCCTAAAGATCATTGTAATGAAGTTTCATCAAAATTCTTCAAGCGGTTTCAAAGATGTCATTTTTAGCCTGTTCCTATATTACTCTATATAAACAAGAGGCCCAAGTGGGCCTGTAGACGCTCTACTGGTATGATGTGATTCAAAAACATAAACATGATAGAGGCCAACCCAAGAAACATGTTTCCTGTATATAACTCTATGTAAACTTTGAGAGGGACTATCCTAATGATCATTGTGATTTAAGTTTCATCAAAATCCTTCAAGCGTTTTCAGAGAAGATGTCATTTCGAATGTTTTCCTATATAACTCTATGTAAACATTGGGTCGTTGTGGCGGCCATTTTGATTATTCGACGATAAAGAAAAACAAAAATCTGAGAGGGGCCCTCCCTCCCAAATAACATTGTGATGAAGTTTCATCAAATTCCTTCAAGTGGTATCATGTCGATTTAATAAAATTGCTAACAGACGGACGGACGACGGACGAAAAGTGATCCCATAAGCTCGCCTGGCCAGCTCCCAAACCTAAACGCAATGGCGCCACAGCCTCGCACTGTTCACAAAGAGCGAACCAAACACACAACGAAAAGAATTAGACACAGCATTGGAACGGTCAGTAATCAATATTGTCTAAAAGGTTAGCTTAAATCGATTTTATGTATACACAACCTCGCTATTATCATGTCTTCAGTGCCCGAATTCATTAGACAGTGTAAATAAAAGTACATAACATCAAACAATTCTCTAACAATCCACATCCAGGAAATTAGCAAACGATATACGTATATGTTGTTGTAAAAGTATATAAAACAAAAGCTGGGAAAATATATATTGGGGTTTAAACTAGGTTCTAGGCTGCACCAAACCTCACGCTTACCTCATTGTCATCCAATCAAACGGGACAGTGTGAATAAAGAAATCCCCAAACAAGGCAGCATTAATAAGCAATGTAAGTATAACAAATAGATGTGCATGTATATATGAATATAAACTAACAAAATTATAAAAAGCCACAATGCAATTACTTAATGACTTGGCAGGAGAAAGCCAGAGCAACAAGAGAACAAACCATAAAGGGTACGACAAGACAATATGTAAGACAAACATCAAACGCAACCGTCTTTTGAGGAATTAGGTAGACTTCATCATAGTGGCCACACTAAGTCGTGTCATCGCGCATTCAAAGAAGAAAACGTGATGGCAAACTGTAAATGCAGTGTGTTTGGAAATTTGGAAATGATAGGGCCATAGACTTTTGTAATACATTTTCTAACAAGTTTGATAAAGACTATATGAAAGTGAGCACGATCAGGGATCTTGCAAAGTTTGTAATTCACGTCACTTAGAAGTCAGATTGTGACAGTCCTTGTCGAAAAAAAAGGGTTCTTAAATTACCTTTATATCTTAAACGTAGATCATGTCGATTTAATGACTCCTCTTTTCAGTATTTATTGACAATCACACTAGCATTTGTTTAGTGCTGTGTGGCGGTCGTAAAACATCGCCCTGACTACAAACCAGTGGTTTTATTACTTACTGGTCCTTTGGGATAATCGCGACCAATAGTTGTGGCTTTTAAGTAGAAAATCGCTTAAGCCGGTGATAGGAGGCGTGAGAGTATAGGAGGCTGATTTGTAGTCGGGGTTGATTTTTATGGCCGCCACACAGCACTAAACAAACGCTAGTGTGCATGTCAATGAATACTGAAAAAGGGATCCCGTGGAAGCCGCAAACACAACCTAGACAGAAAAGCAGCAGACTCGGTTTTATTTAGTATGTTCATGAGAGTTTATATAATGTGCAACACCCCTCACTCCCACTAGCACCTGCTTCTACTTTAAAACCACACGTACTGGAATCGTTTACTATTTAACAGTTTTTTTTTGTTTATATCACATTGTTGATTTATACGAGACATTTTTTCAAGAAGGTACCTACACAGCAAGTTTCATCTCAATACCTCACACCCAACAAACGTTAGTGAGAAGAACTCATTTTCTATTTCAGTGACAGCGACCTTGACGTTGAACCCTGTGACCCCAAATGCAACACCAACCGTCCTTTCCATAAAAGCTACCTACCCAGCAAGTTTCGTTGCAATACATCAATTGAGTGGAAACCATTCTTCTATTTTAGTAACTGAGACAATGAACGTGACCCCCATGGACCGAAATAAATCCAAACCTTTCTTTTCATATAAGCTACCTACCCAGCACGTTTCGCCGCAATACCTCATTCCTAACAGACGTTACTGAGCAAAACCCTTTTTTATTTTTAGTAACAGCTACCTTGACCCCAGTGATCCCAAATGCAATACATACCTTCCATTCCATATAAACTTCATACACAGCAAATGTGTCGCAATATCTCTCTCCTAATAAAAGCTATTGAGCAGACACCATTGAACTATTTTAGTAACAGCGACCTTGACATTGATACCAGTGCAACGAAATGCAGTCCCTAATTTCCTTTCTATATAAGGTATCTACCCAGCATGTTTCGCCGTAATAAAGATTCAAAACAAATTTTATTGAGCAAAAAACATTTTTCTATTTGCAGTAACAGTGACCTTGGCCTTGACCCATCAAGCAATCCCAACCTTCCTTTCCACATAAATCACCAACCCATGAAGTTTCGTCGCAATACTTCACTCCTTACGCAAGTTATTGAGTGGAAACATTTTTTCTATATTAGTAACAGCGACATTGACCCCAGTTACCTTAAATGCAATATTAACCTTCCTTTCCATATAAGCTACCTACACAGCAAGTATTGTCACAATACCTAACAAAGGTAATTGAGCGGAAACCAATTTTCTATTAAGAACAGCGACCTTAACCTTGACCCCAGTGCCTCCAAATACAATCCCAACCTTCCATCTCATATAAGCTACCTACCCAGTAAGTTTTTTCGCAATATCTCATTCCCAACAAAAGTTACTGAGCAGAAGACATGTTTCTATCTTTGGAAACAGCGACCTTGACCTCAGTGACCCCAAATGCAATCCCAACTATCGTTTCCATATAAGCTACGTACAAAGCAAATTTCGTCGCAATATCTCACTCCTAACAAAAGTTATTGAGCGGAAACCATTTTTACTATTAGTAACATCGGCCTTGACCCCAGTGACCTCGAATGCAATCCCATCCTTCATTTCCATATAAGCTACCTACAAAGCAAGTAGTGTCGCAATACCTCACTCCTAACAAAGGTTATTGAGAAGAAACCATTTTATTTGTACCCCAGCGATCGCAAATGCAATCCCAACCTTCCTTTCGATATAAGCTACCTACATGGCACATGTGTTGCAATAACTCATTCCTAATAAAGGTTATTGAGCGGAAACCATTGTTCACTGTTTCGTTACAGCAACCTTGACCTTGATCCCACTGACCTCAAATGCAATCACAACCTTCCTTTCTATATAATGTACCTACCTAGCATGTTTCGCTGCAATACCTCATTCCTAACACATGTTATTGAGCAAAACACACGTTTCTATTTTATGTAACAGCGACCTGACCCGGTGACTCCAAATACAATCCCAACCTTCCTTTCCATATAAGGTACATACTCAGCATGTTCCGCCACAATACCTCATTTTCTAGTACGGAAAGACAGTAGTGGATAAAGATTCATGAACGGGACGTTGAATTTGGTATTACATAAGTTGTTATCTCTTGGATGAATACTAATATGTACGTATAAATCTGGTGTTAATGTCTACGTCACGTTTACCCCGCATGCGCAGACAATTTTAGAGACATTTTGAGGACGCCATTTGTATTGCAGCACAGCTGAATATCGTTGGCATTTCGATTGCGGATATTAAACGAAATGCATTAGAGCTGGAGAGTAACGGTTGTCCAAAAGTTCGCGACGAAAGGTAGGTACGTGTATATGTTGTGAGTTTGGAGATGATGTATTGGTTAAAGGTATTTTTGTCGCAAGCGCTCTCGACTGCCTGTGCCGTGGTCAGTCGCGATCGACTGACTCAGTGACTGTCAGTCGTGATAAACTTGAAAATGCAGAATGTGTGTGTACAGTTTTGAAAATCTGGTTATACTTGGTTTAGGGGAATGTTTGATGTTGTTGGTGTGTGTATGAAGAATTATTTTACAAATGTGATGTATAAACTTGTGATCTAGGCCAACTGATGTTGTTGTTTTTTGTTAGTACGCATGCGCGTCAGGCGATTTTGTCAGTTAGGAAGCATAGGTGCCAGGGAGGCTATCAAGAAAAGCTCTGTAAATTAGTTTGACCAAAGACACAAGCTATCCGAAAAACTACTTGAGAAGTTCTGAAAAGCCTCCTCCAAAAAGTCGAAATTTTTGTCAACAAACTATATTATAAATATACAAGGTATGACAGCGGCCATTTTAGCCGGGGCGGAATTACGTACTAATTTCATAATTCATAGACTGTTTACCCTCATTCGTAACTGTCATTGCAGGGAATCAGTGGTACCTACACAAATCAGCGTTACGTTGTACAATCGGGTACCAATACATTATTACGCAATTCCGCCCCGGCTAAAATGGCCGCTGTCATACCTTGTATTGTATATAAGGTATTCTAAGTATTCGGATATGCACAGGTACGTATTTTGTTTTGTGCACTGCAATAGCAGCAATTGGACAGGGAACTAGAATTTTCCTTTATCCACTTATTGTTTTGACTATTTACTGCATTTAATCGTTTAATAAACTATGTAAGAACAATTGCCTTTTTGTTCTGTTTCCTAGTAAATCGTTTCTCGGACGATTCATAATTTTGATAGAGCATCATCAAAATAACTGACCAATCAGTGACCAGAAATAAGACATACCTAATACATTCTGGTAGGTGATAAACTCGGTCTTTATCCTTGATGTTCAACCAAGTTTACTGTTAAAATTAAGGTATCTACAGTGTGATTCTTTTAAAAAGCTGCATATTTCATGTACATTCATGCAAATTTATTCAATATATGTATCTTTCAAAATCAAAATATTGAAAATTATCGCCTTTTTACTAGTCCAAAGATTTTTATTTTACTATAGAGCCTAAGGATAAAAACCGAGTAACAGAAATTTTATCACCTACTGGAAATAAGATAAAAATTTCAACATCTCTGCAATGAAAAATTATGAATTGGTTAATGGAGTTCCCTCGTCTGGATTCCAATTTCTCCCGTCGAAACGAGCAGCAAATCAACAAGCCCGTTGGGCTTGTGTTCTTGGATATTGGGCAAGCCTAGCAGGCATTTTAGCATTGTCGGGATTGTGCTAATTTTGTCGACTGCTTTGCGCTTCGACTGTTAATTTAAACTTAGATATCCATGAAAACAAGTAACATTTGCTGGGTGTTCTTGGATATTGGGCAGGCCTGTCAGGCATTTTACCAGTCTCGGGATTGTGCTAATTTCGACGGCTGCTTTGCGCGTCGAATGTTAATTTAAACTTAGATGTCCATGAGTACAAGTAACATTTGCTGGTATGTAATCAACTTTTCAACAGACAAGGCAGTGTTTATTTTACACATGATCATAAATTCGTGTTATAAATTGAAGGGGATATCATTCGGTTTCACTTCTGGTTCTTTGGTATTCTAAAATGCGACGCCTTTTGATCGCTAAAATGCGGTGCTTTTAGAAATCATCAATAATAAGGCTGTGAATGATGTTGATAGAAAAGGTGTCATACATTAATTATAAAAGTGTATGTCAACATGAAATATTTCTTACACAATAAGACATTGATTTACAAATATATCTGATATGTTTTACTGCTTTAATACAATAATTTACATACGCAGTTGTGATCATTTGTAAAACAAGTCAGTAACACTACTATTTACAAGTAAATACATAACTTGCACTTAGAAGCCTTAATTTTTTGTGTGGCTGTACATGTTACACAAACGGATAATGAGTCAGACTCGTGGAAGTGTAAACGAACTTTGAGTTGTCGAATGCAAGATGTGTTTGTTTGATTTTGTCTTTGTTTTAAAATAAACACTTCCATAGATTAAAAATACCTCATCAGCTCTAAAGGTTTTACAGAGTTTTCTTTCACACACTGGTAACATTTAGTTAGTATACGTACAGTTGCTGCAACGCGGATTACGACTAATCCCACTCATCGCGGCGATTTTATCTCACCGCGGACACACTGATTTTGTCCCCGCGATCCGCGGACAGCTCGCTCATCGCGGGGATAATACATTTTTTCCACCGCGACACAATCACCGCGATTCGCCGTGATCTGTTTTAATTTGCACACCGCTTTACCCGGTGTGAAATCGCAGGCCATCGCCGCGATTTATCTTCAGTATCAATGTACAATTGTGCAGTCAATTTAATGCATTGTTATACAATAACTATTAAAAACCCGAAGCAGAAGACAATTTTATTTTTGTTTTCGGAAAATTCAAATGCCCGGATAATGTATACTGGGTCACGATAGTTATATGGCGGTTCCTATTACCGACTTTGCGGTGATTAAACATAAAATTATGTATATAATTATACTGGAAATTAGAATTATATTTTTAATTAATCGTTATTTTAACATATTTTACTATTCTGCTGTTGGTTATTAATACATCGATGGGTTCTTTAGTCAAAAATAATCCGAAAAATTGTAAAGAATTCCGGGTAATAAACCCGTTATTAGTGACGCCTTGTTAATAGGTACACACATCGCAAAGGGTTGTGGGTAGCCAATTTATGTCCGGTGAAGAGAAATGCGACTTTTGGACAACAAAAACGAAAATCACACGTTATTAAATGCATTAAAAGTTTGAAATACGTATTGCTTCCAAAATTGTTCATTGTATTTATCATTTTTATTACATTTTTCATTGATCCGTGCTCTAATTTCCCCCGTGTTCCCCCACGTATCTATCACAGAGAATCGCGGTGATTTCTTTCTTTCGAGACTGGATTTTGCAATCGCGGCGATTTTTACAGTCACAGGCTGCGAAAAAGTCGTTATCCGCGTGGCAGCTACTGCATATGTAAATATGCTTTACGGTAACCCTCTGAATGAAGTGCCACACGCTTGCTGTTTCTATGGTAGCTAACTCAACATGCAGAAAGGAATGCATTATGTAATAACATTTCTGACAGTAGTCCGTGCAGTCAATGTTGAAAAGTGTGGGATATGCAGGTGTCTATGTCATGGAATAGATAGTTGGTGTCATACGTGTACACATGCATTGTTTTGGCTCGCGCAAGCCTGAGGTATTTTAGGGAAGTTTGCATACTGCGTCTTCAACTGCAGGAGTAGCATGTATTTCGCGAAATATCGGGAGGCGTTTCATGAAAGTAATGTGTTACTGGAACAGCCTGACGTCATAGCAATCCATTTCCGTTTTGATTCGCCATTCCTCCATTTTGTTTTCTTCTGTGCAGCAAGAGTGCTCCAGTGAGAGCGAAACAATTTATCGTAAGTAGAATATGTGCAAGTTTACACTCTCCACTGTCATACGTGTCAATAAAGTTAGCACACATTTTTAGTTTATGAATATTTTGTGTTGTCACCTGATAATTTTGTAAACAAGCAAGCGTCGCAGATGATCTAGACTACGTATTTGTTATTCATTCTGCGTGTTTACTTTCGAGTGAACAATCGGAAGGTTGTGTGTGCATAAACATTCCCTGACGTTTCTAGTCGTCGTTTGCATATTTGGTCATTTGTAGTATCTAAACTAAAAAGAAGAACAAAATACCTAGACGGAGACGTGAGAATCATGGCTGTTGTGGTAGTCCGTATCATTCAGACCCTGTGTATACCGAATGTGTCTAGGATATTTGTGTATGACTCATGTTTCAGGAGACCTCCAGACATATTTTTCTTGAATGTTTATCTTTCGAAACATCTTGTGCTCTTTTGTTTCCATATAATTTTGGAAACTTAACCCTGCGGTCGCCAAGTGTTAAGCATACTTGACTCGAGTCCCACAAATCACGTGTATGATTTCCAGTGGGGTCACTTCCCGGATTTTTCAAACAAACTCCCGCAGTATCTTACTTGGGCATGGTACTGTGAATATAGGTCATCCTTCGGAGGGATGTAAAGTAGTCTGTCCAGTGTACAGTGAGAACTATACCCTGTGCAATATCTCTCTGAACTTCTATGTTAAGCAGTGATACAAAACCAGGGCCCTATATGAATTATATAGAGATTATTTAACTGCTGGGATCGATTATAGGGAAATCTTTCACAAGAGGTAGGCGTGTAGTTTTTTTCACAAACGGGCGCATGCGTGTGAGTAAAAAAAACAAAGCACGTCTACCATGAAGTAAAGGATTACCCATAGTCGATCCCAGCAGTTAAATAATCTATTTATTACATTTTAAATTACGTTTTTGCAAACAAATATTCGCTTTATTAAACGTTATTGGCGGATGATGTTGACGTCGGCAACACTTTATTGACGTCACGACTCAACGTCGCAACGTTAGTTATTATTGTGTTCTGAGTTAGTTATTAATATTTAGCAATAATGAATATTCTTGCACTGAGTTCAAACACCTGGGCCTCTTTTAGCCGTGTTGACATACAGAGAAAGTTGAGTGCTTCGGTGATGCCGAATAATTAAAAATAGACTAGACTGTCACTAAATACAACAATTTTGTTTCGAAGGATTTACTTTCGAGTGAAAAAAAATAAACTTGATAACCAGTCACATTTAGCCAATCTCAATGGCTCGCTTATTTGAGAATTGACTGGAAACGGCGATGCATTCCATTTGATATTGGCCGTCTTCACGGTAATGGATAAAATATGATATGCTGACAAAAACGGTTATTTTGTGTAATTAATTTGTTGGAAATAATTGGTACGCACCGATAAAGTAATTTAATTGTGTATTTAGCCTAATTTAGGGAGTTTTAACTGGGAATTTATGCAAATACGTTGCTTATCTGTAGCTGTTCTGTGACGATTTATGTCATAGAACTATACCAAGCCTAGTTGCATTGCCATTGTTGTGTACTTGTTAATGAGTTCTTTAAAGTTTTAATACACAAACTTTGTCACTTAATTTTCTGTTGCCTTGATACAATGGCAGGGATGATTAGTGCCATGTGTAGTTGTGCATGTCATTGTTGTGTTCCAGTTGAATGACTTTTGGCGGTGTTATGCCCCATTAAAGGACGCAATATCATGCTTCCCATACCAGGAAAAAATTCAGAACTTTGTAAAAATTGTATTTAATTTAATGTAATTTTAATTTTTAAAAATTGTAAAGACTGATATTTAAACAAGGACAGAATGAATGCATGCATAGATAATGAGAAAATACAAAAATGCAGACTCTTTTCACCATTTAGTATTTTCATTAAATGCATTTCAATATGCTAACATGCAGAGAAATAAAATAAATAGCAATATATTTAGAAAATGTAAGGCTAATGGAGGCATATACAAGTTCAACTAACACGAGTTCCAAAGAATCTAGAAAGACCGTGCTGCAAATTCAGAAATAATACATACACCATTATTTTGAGTAATCGCACCTTTTGTATTGTTTCATGTTGATTGAACAATCAACCATAAAATGAACCCAATTCAGAAACAGCCGATTAAACACCGGTTCACACTTGCCATTGTTCCAGTTTACGCTACCATGTGTACAACTAATTAGTAGGCACTTAAAGGGACACATGGCAATCTTGCAGTAATTGAAATGGGTGTCACAATTTATATATCCAGTATCATTTTTACTTTTACCCTGGTTACATTTAAATAAATCAAATTTTAAGTATTCACTATTTCGTCTTATTATACTATAAGTTTTTTAATATATTACTGGTGCAATAAGATAAAAAATAATAATATGCAAAAACAAATGGCTTAAAGGGACACTGTCCGTAACTTTTAGCTTATAAAACACACACTAATTATGTTCGCAAACATTACACACTAAACATTATTGAATATTTACTAATTAAAAGCAAGATTGTTTAACGGAATTCAATCGCGGTACAAAAAAAAGTAAATCCGCTTTGTGCGTTTGAACTCGCAGCCCAAACTAAAATTTCGCTCACCGTAATAATAGTGCGCGTGAGCGTAAAGTGGTCCGCAACGCTCCCAACTGAGCTAAGCGGGCTATACATATTTCGCAATACATACTGTGGTGATAACATAATGCGCTAATGAAAGTCACGTGATCGCGGAAAAGGTAAATATTGTGGGTCCCACTTTATTTACATATTATAATTACAACTTTTTTTCTTTCAAACTCACGAATGTATTCCTACATACTTCTTAGGGTCTATCCTCATGTTTTCATGTATACATTTCACTGAATAAAAGTCAGCCAGTTATTTGGTTATGCTCAATATCTGCTTACTTACGGACAGTGTCCCTTTAATACAATTCTTATAATTAACATTAATGATAAAAACTAACGGGGCGCTGCTAGTTTTTCAAAACTCAAGATTGCCATGTGTTCCTTTAACACTTATCAGTGATTGTAAAGTTCAAAAACACAGACGGGCTGAGTATCTCTGGCTAATTCGTAAGCAAACATTTTCAAATTTTCTGTTTTGATCAGCCATTTTGACCGCTAGAGGGCGCCACATTATTTGATGTTTTACCCGGCTCGATCACGCAGTTAAAATCTGTGAATAATGTCACAACTTTATATGACAGATAACGTTGAGCGCGGGGACACAAACCAGTTGATTGACAGCAAGAGGCGTAATAGTGGGCGGAGTCTTATCGCACCGACAATTTGGTTTTCAATAAACGCTGGTTTTCACTAAACGCTGACATAATTAGTTTATCGATCTAAATTGATTGTCACTAATTAGCTAAAACACTCAGCGGGATAGTGGCTTATAAACAGTGAAAGACTTTGTGAATTGGAATTCGGGATTTTCCGAGATCTTTTAGACAAAATCGGTCGGAAATTTGGATTCGCCAGACCGCCGATGTCTGGCGAATTTGGTGTGTATTTCTTACGGTTTTCATTCGCCAGTTCAGGTTACTTTTCGCCTATGGCGATTTGGCGAATGGCCTAGTAAGCGCATTAAAAATAACCATTGGTATTCGTGAACAGTCGTAAAGATGTGCTAATGCTCTGATCAATGAAATATGAACCCCAAATTGTACTTTTGTTTTCGATCGCTGTCGTACAAATTCGTTACCCCACCGGTTGACTCATAAAATATGTTGACGATTTTAGCCGAGTATTTTCAAATAAAACTCACAATGTTCCGTCGTATATGCAAGCGTCTAATCATTTGAATCGATAAAGCATGTCGTCTGAGAACAAGTTAAATGTCAACACTAAATTTCCTTCATAGGAGGGAGAACAGCCTAAAAAACACCGGGTTAAAGTCAATACTTGTCAAAAACAATAAACTAACATCTTGTGTGGTGTCACATATTAGTACTGCGAACAATTTAACGTTTTTGCAACAACGGTGTCGGACAAACACTGGTATTTATAAATTGTCCTTGAAAACAGTGGGAAAACCAGGAAAAGACCTTGAATTTTGTTTTCAAAAAACTGTGGGAACCCTGTAATACACTTACTGTGTACAGACTAGTTCTCCTGCTACCCTGGCTGGCATTCAACAACTAGTGACCTATAACATTGCCATGTGCCGGTTGAATGAATGTTGAAAATGTGTTACAGTCCCCTGCACATTTAGCCAGTAGAACATCCACAGACACTTTCACCTCTTGTCTGCACCGTATTTTCAATACTATAACACTTAGAGATACCAAACTTGGTATGTGGATACATCTTGGGATAGCTGTGTGTCGCATACCAAAATAAGGCCACTGTGACCTTGACCTGTGACCTCTGTCATAGAAAATGCTTGTCCAGACCGTATTTCGATACTATAACACTAAGTCTTAGAGATAGCAAACTTGGTATTTAGATACATCTTGGGATGGTGATGTGTCGCGTACCAGAATAAGGTAATTGTGACCTTGACCTGTGACCTCTGTCATAGAAAATGCTTGTCCGGACCATATTTTCAATACAATAACACTTAGAAATACCAAACTTGGTATGTTGATACATCTTGGGATAGCGGTAGGTCGCATACCAAAATAAGGTCACTATGACCTCTGTCATACCCCAAACATTGTGAGAAGCATCAGTATGAACTGGAACTGCGCATATACATGAAGTCATGGGTTATGCTTTGCAAGAGTATTAATAACTTTCTGTGATAGTTATGGCTCCCCCACACAAAGTGTGGAGGGGAGCCATATTGATTTTGTGCTGTCTGTCTGTGTCACAAACGATGTCCGATCAATAACTAGAGAATGGTTGGACCTATTGTCCTTAAATTTAGAAGGATGGTTGATCATGACTATTAGATGACCCCTATTGATTATGGGGTCACTAGGTAAAGGTCAACATATGGTGACATTGACTATCAAATCGATGTTCACTAGGTCAAACGTCAAGATCACGGTGACATTGACTATCAAACAATGTCTGATCAATAACTAGAGAATGGTTGGACCTAGGGTCCTCAAACTTGGAAGGATGGTTGGTCATGACCAGAACATGACCCCTATTGATATCAAAACGATCCCCGATCAATAACAAAACAATGTCCAATCAATAACTAGAGAATGGTTGGACCTAGGATCCTCAACTTTGGAAGGATGGTTGACCAATAAATATTACTGATACAGGTTGTATATACAGTCACAGGGATATTGAATATCAAAACGATCTCAGATCAATGAGAACGGTTGGACCTAGAGTCGTCAATTATGTCTGTTCGGGCGAGTGGGGGAGCCATACATTGTTGTCCAATAACAATTTCTAGTTTTAGTTTGACATTCTTTTGATCTACATCTTTATTAATTTCGCTTAGTTTTGTACACTCTTTTTGTGATGTCTGGGCGATCTCTGTAGTGTAAGGAAACACACTTTTCTTTCGAGAAAAGAGATTCAAGTTCAAGTCTTGGCAGGGACCTGACACACTGAGTTGTACATACAATTGTTTTTTTCCACATCAGTAATGTTGTTTTTGTATATTAAACATATTTTTCAACAAAATACCTATTCTCATTTGTCACTTTCCGCCAAATCTACAACATCTCATGCACCCCACTTAAAGGGATGCACAGCAATCTTCATTTCAGATTTTGTAGTGTCCCTTCACTTCTTCAGTTCCCTACCGATTATTCAATCATGACCGTTATATCTTGGTAGTAATACTCATCCTTACAGCAGGTTGTCACACGGTTATTCTTCCGTAAATCACCCCAGCAACGACTAAGCCAGTGCCCTTCAATTAATAGATTATTGCTCCCCACAACAAAGTGTGGTCGCAGCGCCATGTTCATTTTGACCCCTATTGATTTTGGTGTCACCAGGTCAAAGGTCACATCCGGGCTAACATTGACTATCCAAACGGTGTCCGATCAATAACTACAGAATGGTTGGCAGAAGGGTACCCAAACTTAGAGGGATGGTTGCTCATGACCAGTCGATGGCCCTTATTGATTTTGGGGTCACTAGGTCAAAGGTCAAGGTCGTGTTGACATTAACTATCGAAACGATGTCCGATCAATAACTACAGAATGGTTGGACCTAGGGCCCCCAAACTTGGAAGAACGCTTAACCATTACAACTAGATGACACCTATTGATTTTGGGGTCACTACATCAAAGTTCAAGGTCGCGGTCACATTCAATATCTAAAGATGTCCGATCAATAACTACACAACGGTTGGTCCTACGGTCCTCAACCTTGAAAGGATGGTTGGTCATGACCAGTAGATAACCTGTTCTTAGCTCCACTGATCAGAGATCAGCAGAGCTTATGCCGTGGTGCGGCGTGTCTGTCTGTCTGTAAACTTTTATTTGTAGCGACTACTCCTCTGAAAGTACTTGATACTTGACGGATTTTCATGAAACTTCACACGAATGTTGCTCTTCATGTCTAATTGATTCTAGCAAAATTTCAGGTCGGCCGGAAATACAAGATGGCCGCCATGGCTAAAAAAAGATTTTCAAAATACAAGTTTGTAGCGACTACTTCTTGAAAACTATAAGTGATATTCATATGGGACTTTTCCTAAAAATGATACAGCATGACATGATGTTGGTCCTTGTCAAAAATCGTTCTAATTCGATGTTAAACATAGCTGTCAGTAGCCATCTTTGTTTACATAGAGTTATATAATGAAAACTTGTAGCGACTACTCCTCTGAAACAACTTGATGGCTTTTCATGAAACTTCACATGAATGTTGCTCTTCATGTCTAAATGATCTTAGCAAAATGTTAGGTCGGCCGTAAATTCAAGATGGCCGCCACAGTCAAAAATAGATTTAAAAAACATAAGTTTGTAGCGACTACTTCTTGAAAACTATAAGTGATATTGATATGTGACTTTTTCTAAAATGATCAGCATGACATGATGGTTATTCGAGTCGAACATTATTTTGATTCGACGTTAAACATGGCTGCCAGTGGCCATCTTTGTTAACATAGAGTTATATCATGAAAACTTGTAGCGACTACTCCTCTGAAACTACTTGATGGCTTTTCATGAAACTTCACATGAATGTTTCTCTTCATGTCTAAATGATCTTAGCAAAATGTTAGGTCGGCCGGAAATTCAAGATGGTCGCCATGGCTAAAAATAGATTTTTAAAAAATAAGTTTGTAGCGACTACTTCTTCAAAACTATAAAAGATATTGCTATGGGACTTTTTCTAAAATGATCAGCATGGCATAATGGTTATAGGAGTCGAACATCATTTTGATTCAATGTTAAACATGACTGTCAGCGGCCATCTTTGTTTACATACAATTATATAATGAAAACTTGTAGCGACTACTCCTCTGAAACTATTTGACGGATTTCCATGAGACTTCAAAGGAAAGCTGCTCTTGATGTCTAATTGATCCAAGCAAAATTTCAGGTCGGCCGGAAATTCAAGATGGCCGCTACGGCTAAAAATAGATTTTCAAAAAGCAAGTTTGTATCGATTACTTCCTGAAATCAAAATCAATCAGTAGAGTTTCAAGGTCATTGACCTCTTGTTATTTTCCGGTCACTAGATCGGAGGTCAAGGTTGCGGTGCCCTTCACTATCAATACGATGTCCTATCAACAACTACAAACTTGATGGATCTAGGTCCTCCAACTTGAAAGGATGAATGGTTGCTCATGACCAGTACATGACCCTTATCCTTATTCATTTAAAGGTCAAGGTGCCGGTGACCTTCACTATCAAAACGATCCCGGATCCAGAACATCTACATGCAGTCCGTACTTCCCATGGTATAATATATGTGTTATACCTTTTCTTGTTAACAAAAGTTTTTGCGCATAAACCGTTTTTCTATTTTTGGTAACAGCGACATTGACCTTGGTCCCACTGACCCCAAATGCAATCACAATCTACCTTTCTATATAACGTATCTACCTAGCATGTTTCGTCACAATACCTCATTCTTAACAAATGTTATTGAGTGAAAATCATTTTCCCTTTTTCGTTACAGTGATATTGACCTTGACCCCAGTGACGTAAATCCAATGCAAAACTTCCTTTCCAAATTGACTACCTACCCAGCAAGTTTCGTCACAATACCTTACTCCTAACAAAAGTTATTCAGCGAAAACCATTTTCCTATTTTTAGTAAAAGCGACCTTGACCTTGATCCCAATGACCACAAATTCAATCCTGTTCTGTTGTTTTTTGTCTCTTTAATTATTTTATCAAGTCCTTGTTTGCGGTACAGTGCGGACCTACGATGCCATTGCGTTCGGACGCTGTGGTTTCTATAGGACCCTATACCTCATTTTTGTATATTAAAACCTTTAAATAACTCCACCAAAATAATTCAACCAGAACACGGAGACGATATGTACAACTAGGCTTGGTAATGATCATTCCTGCAAAGTTTCATTTAAATCCGGCCAAATGAATGCCCTTTCGTCTAAACGAGGCAAAATACAGTATTTTTTAACTAAATCAAGGGCCATAACCCGGTGTTACTAATCCTATTTAGTTGGTTTTCAAACTTGTCCAACGTTTCATTGATAGTAACAATCTGATAAAGTTTGGTAAAGATCGGAAGAAAATGAAGGCCATATCGTCTTAATTAGGCAAAATATAGCATTTTTAACTAAAGCAAGGGCCATAACTCCGCTGTTTCGGGTCCGGTCTAGCTGATTTTCGAACTTGTCTGACCTTTCATTGATATTAACAACTGGTGAAGATTGGTAAATGAATGCTTTAGTATCGGTTTAAGTAGAGCGTCTGTAGCTTTAAGGTTTGCAATTACGTCGAATAAATGCAGAAATCATAAATATATATAGACACGTTTAACCAGAACTGGAGATCTATGTTTGACGCCATCCGTATTATAAGCCCAATAATCGATCCCTCAAAACATAATTTATTCTGCAAACACCTTAATATTTGATAGCCTGTTAAAAAAACAACAACTTTTATTCTAGTATATTTCAGAGGAAATATTTTATTGTATACAATTTACATATTAAAAGTCTATATCAACAATCATATATTAAACGATACGTGCCTACATCGGTAGCTGTTTGTGAACGTAACTTTATAATCACTGAATTAAAATGTTCACAGTTTACTCAGATGACTCATGGGTGTTAATCCAAACAAACGTTTCTAATATAGTTTCACTACTAATGTTAAATCAATAAAATGTAGTTAATGGTAAACTAAAATACAACAACTGAAATTTTGCATTTTTAATAAATTAATACTTTCACTCTCGTTGCACACGTATCCTCTCGCCATCTCATAACGTTGATATAGTGG
>JAWPHD010009996.1:0-98126 GCA_037043455.1 Cyrtodaria siliqua
GGGAAATCGGCAGATCGACACCCCTGGTATAAGAAAGAACACTATATTTTACCGAGGTTACATTAACACCCTGTTTTATAGCAACTTTACTTATACCATGTATACAGCAATAATAGGATCTTAACAGATTATTATCATAGTTTTACACTAAACTTTTTTTAATAGATTACGTCTTAATCATAACGTTTTTAATACAAAAAAGTTTGTTAGTTTTCATTTTTGATGGCAGATTGCGCAACATTTAAACAAAAAACAAGAACATGACAACCAAAAATCCCTAATAAAAAAAAATTCACGTGCATTTTAATGACTTTTCACTTTAAGGAGCAGGGGGCGGCCACATCGTTTTAGAAAGAAACTGTTAACAACCGAACAAAAATACATAAAAAAGTATGTTAACATAAGAATTTACATGTAACTTTTCAGATTATAGGGATGGGGTGGGGGGGGGGGGGGGGGGGGGGGGTACATGTAACAACCAAACAAAAGTACATAACAAAGTATGTTTACATAAGAATTTACATGTAACTTTTCAGATTATAGAGTGGGGTGGGGGGGAGGGGGTGAGTGAATCCCTCCCACCCTTGTTTCCAAATAAAAACGCCATTTCACGTGTATTTTCATGACTTCAGTTTTAGTGGGGAGTGGGTGCATCTTTGTAGAAAAAACTGTTAAAAACCTCATAGAAAACAAACTAAAAAACACATCATAACAACATAGTTATATAACTTTCAGATTTTACCGTAGTTGTGGGGCGGGTGCACCCCCGTCTGAATCCCACCTTGTCCTTTTTCTGACAATTCATTAACAAATTCCTCTTCTATCTCTTCCCCTCTCCTCCCTCCGCTTTTCTCTCCCTTTCTTTTCCCCCTATTTTCTTTGATTTGCAGCCCTGAAGAACGACACCCAACTGCGTGCACCCCCGTCTGAATCCCACCATTGTCCCTTTCTCACAAATCATTAACAAACTCCTCTTCTCTCTCTTCCCCTCTCCTCCCTCTTTTCTCCGCTTTTCTCTCCCTTTCTTTCACCCTATTTCTTTGCTTTGCAGCCCTGAAGAACAACACCCAACTGCGTGCACCCCGTCTGAATCCCACCCTTGTCCATTTTCTCACAATTCATTAACAAACTCCTCTTCTCTCTCTTCCCTCTCCTCCCTCTTTCCTCCGCTTTTCTCTCCCTTTCTTTCCCCCTATTTTTGGCTATTTTCTTTGCTTTGCAGCCCTGAAGAACGACACCCAACTTTTGCGCCACAGCCGTTGCGCTTGTAAGTTTTGACGACCGTACGTTTATCCACTAGACCAAGGCTTTTTATTGGTATATTCTAGCATTATTAACACTAAATCGGCATTATGTTATAACTATCGCGCACACAAACACATCAAACGTTAAATAACTAGATATGGTTGTTTTGAGACGGAATATTAGTTTCATATTGATAACATATAGTATTACACCAGGCAATGTTAATTTACACGTCCGACAAGATGGACTGTCTATTTATGGATTCATATTGAGTTGCGTTTAAATATGTTAAGTTATTTTGCATCATAAAAAATGGTAGCTTGTATACCATTTTCTCAAGAAGCGTTATAGCTCAGTGGATAGAACACCTGACTTGAAATTAGAAGGTCGCGTGTTCGAGCCCCGAAAGAGGCAATTTTTCTTTCTTCTGTAAATCATAATGTTACCTGTGTACAGGTACGATGTGCATTGGTCGATGTCTATACAATAAATGATGTCCTGGCTTTTTTTTTATATTACTTTTGCCTTTTTGTTTGTCTGTTTGCGTGTTTGTTTTTGTGTTTTGTCCTTGAATGCTGCTTTCCCTGTCCGATATTTTTATATTCTTTATGTTTGCTTGCTTAAATACCCGATTTCGACATGAGCTGGTGAACATGAAGTTACAAATAAAGACACGCCCACAAATTGATATAGAGACTCTGTAGCTTTAAGTAAAGCTGATTCATTTTGTCGCGTTAAATATAATATGTAATCTTATATATATGATTGTAAAGTATTAATTTGTCATATACATTCTATATCGTCCGAGATGATGTTGATACAGCAATTCAATACGAATTGAAATGCAAAAGGTACATTTAAAATATAATTATTACTGAAGGCGAATAATAACCCCGCTTGATCAGTTGTTCTGTGTAAGTGAAGTTTGCGAACAACCCATTTAGAAGTGTTTGAGAAATGCAAATAATGAAAATGTGTTACGATAGTAACTCCCGCACCCCCCCCCCCCCCCCACACACACACACACACTCCCACCCCCTACCTAACTTTGTGGATATGGAGTATAATAACAATCCTTGGAAATGCTTCATTACATTCGACAGGCTTAAGGTTTCCTAATATGTTCTTGCAGAATGTTCATTTAAAACATATAGGACAGATAAAAGCAAATCTTTGATTTAAGGTACCAGGTAGAAATGATCCAGCCTTGAAGGCAAAAGCAGAGAAACAAAAGAATCATAAACTTTCGAAACTCCTTTACGCTGTTTCCAATGGAGAACTGGAGAAGGTTAAAAGGTATGTACCATTTTAACTTAAAGAATGCATAGTAATAGATAGAATAATGTTTATAATGTATATTGTATCCATTTACACAGTTACCGACATGTGTTCAGTATTTTGAAACGCCTCTAAACTATCCCTCAATTATTAAGATATCATTTATTATTGTCTGTAAAATGGTCTTCCGCTTTATACGTATACAGCTTTGGGATAAAATCAGATAGTAGTGGGAGTTAATTAGATTCTATATCTAGATTAAATAAATAAAAAATATAACTTACCTTATAGGAAGTGTGTCCAAAATTAACTAGAACTATCACTGAATGTGATGAATACCTCCGCTATTTTGATATAGACGATGAGAATTATAAATGTCTAAAATACTAATTAATTGCTTAATGTAAAAACTTCTAAGTAAAACAAAGGTCCATAATTATGTTGATGCAGAGACACATGTTATCATCACGTGTGAACTGTATGTCAAATGTAATAACACTTCAAGAAAACTTTTGAAGTGAAAGCCACATGACGTTTATTATAGATTACACAATTCTAAGTAAAACAAAGGGCCGTAATTTCATAATAAATTAGGCCATCAGCAATGTAGGTTGTAGAGGGAAAAAAGGCCAGCAGTTGTTATGCGTATATGAAGTTTGGGAACAATCCGTTTGAAACTGAGAGAAATGTCAGTAATACAATTGTGTAACGGGACATTATACAATATTAGAATAATGGAACAAAGGGCCATATTTCTTTAATAAACTAAACAATCAACCACGTGTGATGTAGAGGGGCATAAGGTCATTAGTGAAGTTCACATGAGTTTACATGAAGTTTGGGACCAATCAATTCGAAACTGCTTGAGAAAATATGTGTTACGGAACATGTTTACACTATTAGAGTCAAACAAAAGGCCATAATTCTGAAATAAATTAGGAAATCTACAATGTGTGATGTAGAGGGGCACATTGTCGTCAGTTGTTATGTGCAAATGCATGTTTTCTCATTAAGATATAGAGATCGAGGTATGGATATGTCCTTAACAGACTATGATAATCGAACTGCCCTTCATGTTGCTGCTGCTCAAGGACACGAAGATATCGTTCGATATCTGTTGGAGGTGTGCAATGTGGATCCGTATTTAAAAGACAGGTAACATGAATAATAGTGCTTATTTTTAACATATTTAAGTAGATGTATTAATTATGTTACCTGAGTGATTATTTGCCTTGCAGTATGCTCAGAATTGACAAACAAATTGGAGACATTTTTAGTAAAACCTTTTCAGGACTACTCATTTTTGTCACATAGAAAGAGAAAAAACATACGCTTAAATACATAATTGTTGGGTTAACAGTATTCTCCATATTTTTGCAGTTATATAATTAAAGAAAAATGAAGTTATGACACAAGACTAGTGTCGCGCTCTAATCTTTGTTTGAACAACTCTGTAAAGTGCTATGAGTTGCATGTATTTTTTTAAGTATTTGGGTGATTCGTATTTACAGTCGATGTTTTTATGAGTTCGTTGCAATACGTGTCTTAATTTATGAAAATATTGGCGCCTATTGGAACTAAGTTAAATGAGAAGAAGCAGGCGTTATTCGCTTTGACAACAATTGCGATAATGATTTATGAAAATGATCAATATATTTGCTTATTTCTAATGTAATGGTTTCTGTATTATAGATGGGAAAATACCGCAGACATA
Source organism: Cyrtodaria siliqua (assembly GCA_037043455.1). Classification (NCBI taxonomy): domain Eukaryota; kingdom Metazoa; phylum Mollusca; class Bivalvia; order Adapedonta; family Hiatellidae; genus Cyrtodaria; species Cyrtodaria siliqua. Next base: position 4,238 of record JAWPHD010009996.1, read on the forward strand.
GACGCAGATATACGTGGATATACACGGATTGTAGAAATTATTCAAAATGCATTGAAGCAACGAAGTCCAGAATACGGTTAAGTTTTGCGATCTGTTAATACAATTGCAAATCGAGGGTTATCATTTAAGTTGGATTGCTAATCATTTTGAAACCGAAATTTCTCATTTGTTCTTAAGTTAGTATCTGGAATTTAGGTGGTAATATTTTGTCATAGTTAAAAGTCATTGTATTAAAATATATTGTATAGCTTTTCAAATAAGATTTTTTATCAATCACGTTGAGCAGAAATTATGGCAGAACTATTTTAAATGTGTATTATTAAGCTATATGCCACCACATACATGTATATACTGAAAGGAAAAAGAAACGTAGGCAAAATATTGCCTATACTACACTATTATACACACATTATTCCACGTAATATTCCACATATATCTCAACGCGTTGAGTACAGAATGAGAGGGCTACAATTAATTACAAAAAGGACAACTCTGTCGTGTAGTAGACCTTTTAATCAAGGTATACTTTAAACACAAAAAGCATAAATGTTGAAGTTTCGCTTGAAAAAGTCAAGCCAATTCAGTAGTGTGTTTAATGTTAAGAGATTGCAACGTTTAAAGCCTAAGTTTGGTCACATGCTTGAGCCAAATGCGCATTCTGTCGATAATGAAACTTTAAAGGGGTAACCATTGGTGTGTTCGGTGCTGTTTAAACCTTCTTTCTGAAAGGACAGACCTAATGTCGCCCTGTACCATTCGAGTAGCAGTAGCATATTAAACATTCAATATATAGCGGAAATACCCATTATGCGTTTCTTTTTATTTTCAGTATATTTACTCTTTATTACTTTACACAAATGAACTGCGATTACGTTTGTTTAAATTTCATTTCAGAAGTAAATATATCATTAGAGGTACACTTTTATATATCCCGACTACTAGTATTTCCATAGATTTTAGGTTTTGAGGTAGGGTTTGTGTTATCTTTTTCACATCATCACTCTCTCTTCATAACTAAATGTCAGAGTACCGTTTTACCCTCATCTAACCAGATATGTTCTTTTATTATTATCAGATTTGGCTCCAGAGTGTCTATTCAAAGTAATTAGTCCCTGCAACACTGCCAAACGATAAGTTGTTTTTTAAAGAGTTTTATTTAAACTTCCGTGTATTTTAGTCATTGCTTTTGGCGCCTCCTCATCGCCATCTGGCGGATAACCTACATTTTTTCTCATAAATTGAGGCTTCAAGTCGTAAATGCATGCTGATATATGATAGACGAACGTATTGGATGCTGAAAACAACTATAATGCAAATAAACAGATCAAGAAACACTACGAAAATCTCATTATGTATGAGTTGTGGGCGATTTTTTTTTCAAACGAGTTTTTGAAGGTGTTTTCTCATCAAGGGGAAACATGATGTGACGTCACACGCACCTTCGATTGACAGTGTTATATTCGCGCAAAGAGCCCAAATTAAACGAGATTCACGGGGGAAGAGTTGTTTCAATATATTTAGAGTTGTTTCAATATATTTATTATGTATAATTGTATATAGCAACAACTATTTCAAACGGGTTTTAGTGATTCACGATGGCAGTGAATTATTATTAATAATAATATATAATAAAGAAACATGTTTAGACATTAGACATCACTGGATTGTTATTCTGTTGGAATATAGTATATATAGCAATATTGTTATCGTTATATATTCTGTACTTAAGAGTGGATTTGATCAAAACTTTCATAGATTGTAGAGTTCAGGGTCTAGTTGTGCAAGAACGTTAACGCGTGTCTCTACGTCATGACGTCTTGACGTCAATGACGTCACAATGTTATTAAAAACCTTTTTTTTTTGACAGATCGCATTTGTGAAGTTGTTTTACTATTAATTCAATCAGTGTCTGTCTCAGTCAACGCTGACAGTTTTAACAACATGACGTCATCCATGCCACATCAAAGACCGTTGTGACGTCATGACGTCATCTAATTTGGAAATCCCGTGTTTGACCAGGTTCTGATCAAAATATATTCATTCATAACAAGTGTCAAGCTCCAGATTATCTGAGTTTTCATTCATAACATGTGTCAAGCTCCGGATTATCAGTATTCATTCATAACAAGAGCTGTCGGAGAACAGCGCAGCTCGACTATTTGATTTTGTAGAGAATAATACATTATATAGCTAGTATATACCATTAGAAAACAAGACTAAAACAATGTGGGTTGGGGTTGGGGGATGGGGCTTGTAAAGAAACTCGGGCCGATATAAAATTATTTGGAATTTTATTATTTTTATCTGTTTAATCCAAAATTGCTGTCATTTTAAAGAAATTTGTGGTCTAAAGGCAACTCGGGAAGGGAGCTGATATCTGGCATTTTTTATTGTGGCCTCATTTCATTTTTAATCTGTGTATCTGAATTTAATCTAAATTGTTTTATATGTAAATGATTGTTTTCAAATTAAAATATTAATATCCAAATAATGGAAGATAAAATGAAAACAAGGGGCAGGGTGGTTGCGTATCCAACATTCAACGCAGCTATATTTCGATGGGGTGGGGCAACATAGCTATATATGTGTAAGAATTGACCAAAACACAGAAATATGTAAAAAAATAAATAAAAAAAATTGAGTTTCGAGTGGGGTGGATGGGGTGGGAAGGCGGGGCGGGAGAGGGGGACAACATATATGAGTAAGAAGCTATGTGTAAGAACTGACCAAAATAACACAGAAATATGTAAAAATAATAATAATAATAATCTTAATTATTCCAGTTTCGCGTGGGTGGAAGGGGAGGGGTTCGAGTGGGGTGGGTGGATGGGAACATAGCTATGTATAAGAATTGACAAAAACAACACAGAAATATGTAAAAAAAAATCGAATTTTGAGTGGGTGGAGAGGCAGGGGGTGGTTGTAGGGGGCAACATATATGTGTAAGAAGTTATGTGTAAGAATTGACAAAAACAACACAGAAATATGTAAAAAAAAACAATATTCCAGTTTCGAGTGGGTGGTGGGGGGCAACATAGCTATGTATAAGAATTGACCAAAACAACACCGACATATGTAAAGAAAATTATAAAAAAATCGAGTTTCGAGTGGGGTGGGTGCGGGGTGGGGGGGGAGAGGTGGCGGGTGGTGAGCGAGAGGGGACAATAATATGTGGAAGTTGCTATGTAAGAATTGACCAAATCAACACAAAAATATGTAAAAAAATAAAAATAAAATAAAAATATTCCATTTCGAGTGGCTGGTGGAGGGTGGGAACGGAGGCGGGTGGTGGGTGGTGGGGGAGGGGGGAGGGGGAAACATATGTAAGAATTGACAAAAGCAACACAGAAATTTGTAAAAATAAAATGAGTTTCGAATGGGGGGAGAGGGGGCAACATATATATATACTATGTGTAAGAAGCTATGTGTAAGAATTGACTAAAACAACCCAGAAATATGTAAAAAAAATAGAGTTTCAAGTGTGGGGGGAGGGGATGAGAGGCGGGAAGGGGTAGGCAGGGAGGGGGTGGGGGAGGGGGCAACATATATGTGTAAGAATTGACTAAAACAACACAGAAATTTGTAAAAAAAAGAGAGTGGAGGGAGTGGGGGCGCGGGGTGGTGGGGGGGGGGGGGGGGTGGAGGAGGGAGCCCATGCCCCAATATGGGTGAAGTATGAATAAGAGGCATAATGCTGTAAGAAATCTCAAATCAAAATTATAAATATATACATGCTTACATGCAAACCTAGATCTGCCTTTATTGCACATTTTATGAGTCATCACAATTTGGGTTCCATGACCCAGAATTTGCAGAAGACAAAATTATTTACCCAACCCTTTACAACATACTATAAGGAAACCAATTCTCAAATTTAGTTTAAGGGCTATCAGAATTTGGGTTCCAAGGGAGCCCAGGGGTTACAAGAACGACAATTACTTAAGCAGCCCTTACGATAATGATATAAGGAAGCTAATGGCAAAATTTGGTTGTGCTAGGGTAAGAAATGTAAGAGATATAGACTTGTAAACACAGCTTACACGCAAAATGTGATGTGAAATGGGACACATTTTATGGGCTATCATAATTTGGGATCCTTGGGAGCCCATGGGTTACAGGAACCAAAATTGCTTATGCAGCCCTTAAGATAATGCTATAAGGAAGCCGTTGGCAAATTTTGGTTGTGCTAGAATAAGAAATGTAACAGATATAGTCTTGTAAACACAGGTTACACGCAAACCTTGATGTCGGACGCCGACGCCAACGCCAACACCGAAGCCGATGCCGACGCCGACGCCGATTCCGGGGTGATTACACAAGCTCTCTTATTCTTCGAAAAGTCGAGCTAACAAGTGCCACGCTCCAGATTATCTGAGTTTTCATTCATAATGACAAGTTGCATTTTGTTTGAAGTTTATTTTTATTTGCATGCATATTTTAGAAAATGTTTTATGTCCATTTTTAAGAATATAGTATGGAGTCTATTTATTTTCTCATTAATGCCAGGTAAATTCGGGCACTGTTTTATTTGCATGCATATTTTAAAAAATGTTTTTATGTCCATTTTCAAAAATATATTATGGAGTCTATTCATTTATTCAGTAATGTTTGGTGAATTCGGGCACTGTTTTATTTGCATGCATATTTTAGAAAATGTTTTATGTCCATTTTTAAGAATATAGTATGGAGTCTATTTATTTTCTCATTAATGCCAGGTAAATTCGGGCACTGTTTTATTTGCATGCATATTTTAAAAAATGTCTTTATGTCCATTTTTAAAAATATGTTATGGAGTCTATTTATTTTCTCAGTAATGTTTGGTGAATTCTGGCACTGGACTTACAAAAAGATTTAATGTTTTGTTTGTAAACATGTATTTCGAACGAAAAAAAAGTCACCTTATATCTTATAGACTCCGTTTGATGGGAGCCTTTGAGGTGCACTAATAGTTTAGTTTCTTTTGATTTTGTATATTTGTTCACAAGTGTTTTCTTGTACGTTTATGTTTTATGTTTTATGTTTGTAACACTCTGATGAAGCCGAATGGCCGCAAACCGGTTTAGCGTATTAAGTTGTAAAGCAGTGTTGAACAATAATTTTCTATTTTCGAAATAACTATATACCATGTTCCTGTCACATATATAATTGTCAATTAAATGTGCCCGTGAACTTTAATTTTAATACATTACTATACACAATTATATAAATCCGTACATGTTACTTTTTATTAAGATCCCCGAAGACCCCGAAGATGCACAATCAGCGGAAATGATTGCAAAAGTAAGCAAAGTGTTGTATCACGCCTCTCGTGGACAAATAGATGCCCTTAGAAGGTATGTTTATCGTAAGATGGAATGATTTGAAAATGTCTTGCAAAAAGTCATGCACTTTGTTAAACAGAAAACATGAAATTGACTGGAAAGTGCAAAAGGAATTTGTATGCATATTTGCTTGATTGCATATGCCAAGTTTATGCATTACACATAATCATTACTGTAATCTACAGTTATAAAGAAAACGGCATGAACATGTCTCTGGCTGACTATGATAAAAGAAATGCCCTACATTTAGCGGCAGCGGAAGGCCATGAAGAGGTCGTACGTTTTCTTTTGGATGAGTGTGATGTTGACCCGAATGCAAAGGACAGGTATACGCACAGTTATATGCCCTATGTTGTGTCAAGTCATAGTTCTATAGAAGCCAAACAAACTCATAATCCAATGACGTCATAGCATGCAGAGTGTACATATAACTTAGTTGACATGCTTGCTGTAACAAAAGAATATCGTTAAATGACAATATTACAATTATCTTGCCTGTAAATTGCGTTTAAATTTGACTTTGATACCGCCAGTACAAGGTGTTTATTTCTTTATTATTAATTATTAACAGGTTTTGAAAACGTCGTTTTTTTAATGATCCTAATCTGTATCAAAACATCACATATAATATTTGTTCTCTCTCCTTCTTTCTCTCTATCTCTTTCTCTCTCATGCTATAAAAAGCTATGCAAGTCATCTCTGATGAATAAATGTAAAAAGCATAAGCTACATTTATTATTAAATTAGGTAATCTATTTAGAAAATGTCAACTTAAAAGTAAAGACATTTGAATGCAAAATAGAGCTTTACCAAACACCAGTGATACCAGTGAATCTTAAACGTTTACTAACTCCGCCCACTAATAAAACAACACGCTAAATCGTAAATATCTTAAAATTTACAAATATATATAGTTCATATGATTACCCTTAAAGTTTCGAATAGGTCAATAAGCAGAATACCGTTTAAACCAGTGCTAGGGGGCGTGAGAGGTGTTGCATATTATATTGCCTCTCGTGAACAGAGTTAATTAAACCGAGCCTGCTACGTTTCTCTTTTTTGTGTGTTTGTTGCTTCCGGAGAATCCCCTTATTTAATTGTTTTGCAGGTGGGATCATTTGAATGACACTGTTTGTTTACAAAATTGATTCTCCATGCCGATTACTTTTAGGTGTTGGAGATAAACTTTTCTTTCAAATTTATAAAGACTAAGATGCTGAAATGAAGAAACCCTAAATGTATCATCTATTTACTCTTTGTTCATATGTCAAGCAGTTCAAAATGTTATGATTGACGGTTTTTGCCAAGTCATTGCACACTTGTCGTGTGGCGTTGTAGGCTTTTATTAGTATTTTATATTCATAATTATTATATATTTATTATCATCTTTGTGTTATACTTATGTCACTTATTAATGCTACAAAGTTTGTTAGTAGATACAGGCTGGCGGGAATATCTTTTTATATTGGGCAGTGTTGATTACGAAATACCCGCCATGCTGTATCATTTAAGATACTATGCATGACAATAGGGTAAGAGTGAGGTTTGGTGGACCATAGAACCTAATTTAAACCACATGTGGCCATGTTTGCCAATTACAATTCCATGGCAGTATCCCCTAATATCGACTAATTATGTTTGTGTTGATGCATACTTTGTTTCTATTTACTCTTACATTTGTTGTTCAAAGGCGTGCTTTTGACTGACTGTGTTCTGTGAATGATGCACTCCCTGTTCGACTTTATACTTACAAGTGAAAATCACAACGCAGTAAATCAGTAAAGTAGCACCTCATTTTAGGAGTTTGTAAAGAGAGATAAGTGTACAGAGTTTGAGCTGGGAGATGTGTGCTTTTCGTGCTTTCAAATGCTTTTTAATGGTAATATCTATGAAAAATGATATATAGCGTCCTATAGAAACCACAGCGTCCGAACGTAGGTGGCATCGTAGGTTCGCACTGTACTGCAAACAAGGACTTGCAACTACAATGAAAGAGACAAAAAACAACAGAAAGGGTGGTGAAGACAGGGTTACTGACTTGGAACGGTCAGTAGGCAATAAGGCCTACTGGTTAGCATGAATCGATTTTATATGCGCACAATCCTCGCTATTATCCTGTCTTCAGGGCCCAAATAGACAAGACAGTGTAAATAAAACTACATGGAACCTAAATGACCATACATGGAATATTTATAAATATGAAAATATACTAATTTATAGGAAAAAATAATAGCAACTGTATGAAAAATGTAATGCGACAATGCTTCATATGACCAGTAAAGGATTTTGAATTCTTTTGCAGTGAATTTCTTTGCTTTAAATGATATTTATCCATATTCCATGATCATATCTTTTTTGTTTATCAATTTAGATAATTATTTCACTTTTTCTCAAGTTTTTCAGAACTCTCAATAATAGAGCATGTTTGGCTGTGTCGCTACATTCCCTTTAATAATAAACAATAAACCAAATAATTCAACTAAATGCATGAATGAATAATTGTTTAAAACTGTGTTTGCAATTTAAATATGATCGTATGTTTCAGTATTTCAAGAAAGACATATAAATGTTGAATTAAAAGCTCGAAATTTATCACAATATTAAGAAACTGACAGATCGTATTTTACCGATGATTTTATAAATTAACCAAAATGAGCATTTTATTCATATTTTGCAAGACAAAAAAGGGATAGTATTGTTGCTGTATTATCACATACCATATAAAGGTTCATTAATTGCAAATGCGTGTATTTGCCTCTAAATCGTAAGAGATATATTTCTTCCTTCTTTTCCGATAAGAAAATAATGAAACTTATTTGTATAGAGGAGAAAATCATAACAATGCCTGCAGCTAATGTTTTCATAAATGTAATACATTTTCAAAGTCGAATTTCATGTTATTTTCTCTGAAATCGTGAAAACACACAAATAGCAAAAGAAAATGCATATACCATTTTATTACGTTCAAACATGGGTATATCAAACTACTAAAACCTTAAACGACAATTTACAAGCATTTTTTAAAATTTGTATTGCAGTTATTGTTTATAATTGAAGAGTTTTGCTTCAACACATCATTTTCTATCCTTTTTCAAAAATACGGATGCAGCAAAATTAGGAAGCACACAATACCTCATGTCATCATTTTTTATTTCGAAGGAATCAGTAGACGTAAGATTAAAATGGACATATTTGGCGAGAATGTCAAGATATTTGATTTGATTCAGTAACCGAATGACAGTGTTACGTTATAAGTTGAACCTCTCGTAGAACAATTCAGGCCAAACTGCCACTTGTTTAAATAACGCACAGTCATATCTCGGCACAGCATTTTTCCATAAGGGATTTTCATTTTTTAAATAGAGGATCTTACATGAGTACTCATTCATTAATGAATTTATTAAACGATTTGGCAAAATGATATAATGCGAGGCTCTTGCCGTGCATTATATCATTTTTGCTAACGAGTTCAATAAATTCAATAATGATTGAGAACGAATGTTAGATTCTATTTATCACATAATTCACATATCGACTTTTATTTTATATTGCCTGACGCTTTAACACGCGAAACCGACATAGTCATAAGAAACCGTGGGAATTGGATCATTTAGTCATTATCGATTATTTTGACAGCGCGTGCTAGAATATACAACTAATATAGAATGGTATTATTCCACTCCCACACCGTAAGTTATGTGATAAAAATGGTTATTGAATTATGGTTCATTAATTACATAGGCCTAAATATTTATGACTACATATAACCGATCAATTTAGTATAGACACATAAATAAATGCTTGTTTATATAAGTATGTATGTAATGTTTTATTGATAGTCGGTATACTTATCCACTTTAGAGCCAACGGTTTTCATTACTCGTATAGTTGCTTGCTACGCACAGAAATATGTATTTAACTAGCATGATATTTTGTAGCACATTTGTTATATCTTCTACCTTAATTAGGTGGAACCAAACAGCACACAGTGAAGCACTCAGAGTTCGTAACACACATATGGTACTGCTTCTTCAAGAACATATGAAAACATCGACGTACAAAGGTAGTCAAAATTATATTCAGGCCAATACACTTTTCTCAAAACAGAACCAAACAAAAGCACTAAATTGCTGTCAGTGACAATGTTTATACCAGATTTGTATCAAACGAAATCAATTAAAACAACTTTTAATGATACACAATTGTTTTGTGTCTCACCCCCTTATACTACCGTTGAAAAATGTTACTGGGTCCATGACCCACTATGCAGATTTTGACCCAATATTTAGGTTCAGCCTAATATTCGTGTATAAGAATAATGTGAGACAACGCACGCGCGCACGTACTGTAGTTGTTCAAAAAATAAATACAGTTATATTCTATGTAACAGTTCCTTTCTTAATTTAAAAGCTTCATAAATAATATACCTAATTTTCGAATTTATTTGTTGAGTTAAATAATTCTATAAATTTAATCATGTTAGGACGTTTCCAAATATATTTAGATATATATTGATTCATTAACTCCGAAAAGCGTTTATACTCTAATACAAAATGAAATTTATCTTCTAACACTCTACAAAGATCACATGTTCTCTCGTTAAAAGGTAATCTAATAGGTTTAACCCATTTGCAAGATTCAATTTTTAATCTAGGAGATGAAACTCTTAGTTTTGCAATTGATTGACAAAATGTGAACACACATATTTTCTTAAAGGTGAAATATGGCGTGTCTTTTGAGTATATATTCGGAAATATATATATATAATATACAATCTGTTCAAATCTTACACTTATTGGTTGTCCCGTTTTCTCACAGTAGCCAATTTTATTTCATAGCGCACACGCTTCGAGTTTCGCCCTGGTAAGTGTCACGTGATCCTGTGACGTCATTGGTACCAAACGATTAGCCGTGTCGCATTCAGTTGTATAGTATTGTCTATGTAGGATTACATTTTATGGTACTTGTTAAAAATGCCGTGTGCTGTTGCTGGGTGAAAACGTTTGCATAAAGAAGGACAAGATAATAACCTAAGTTTCTTTCGTTTCCCTAATCGAGATAATGATATATTAAGATCTGAAGTGTGGTTAGACCGTTACCGAAGAAAATCGCCCCCACTCGTCGAGAAAGTGGGAACCTACGAAAGACGCGCGAGTTTGTAGCAAATATTCTGAGTTGACTTCGTGGGAAGTCCATCCTTTGGTTTCATTATCTTTGAATTTGGAGAACAAAAGAACATGCATATTAAAATCAACAGCGGTACCAACGATATTTGACTATAAAAATGAGAAGTGCATTACCCCGCCGTCTCCAAGCGAGTTGTATTCGCCTATTCGACCGGCGTTGAGGAGGAAATTCATACATGAAGTGAGATTGAAATTTATGTTCAATTATCTTAGCACCTCATCGGGTATACGTATGATAATTTGAAGAAAGGTGTATAGTCTTAGATCTTTATATACACCGTGAATGTTTAGCTGTTGAATTAGAAGCATGCGTCTTTACGTGAATCAATGAAGAGTTGACGGCGCAAATAATATGTAGCCGTCATTTTTTAAAATATTGCTAAGAACGTTCAGCATATAAATTTAAATGAATCCGGTGAAATAAACACATATATAGGTCTATGGATTTGAACAAAAATACAAAATGTTTCATGGATATCTATTACAAGGCAGAAAATTAATAATATTACTAGCTTTTATATTAATTCAGTAATGTTTTATGGCAAAGCAACAACAATAACGCCTCTTAGCTCGCGCAATAAGTAAAACAAGTATAATAGAATAATATACTTTATATTATGGTAATTTCATATGTTTGGTCTGTTTTCGATCTGTATATCAGGAGTAAGTATCACACCGCTCAAGTAATTGCAATAAACAGGAAATATATCATAAAACTAGGTTTCCCTAAATGGTGCGTGCTTTTGTGATATACCGACGTATGTACCCTAATTAGACTGTACTTCAATAGTGCACCGCAGTATTTGATTAGTCTGTATTGATATTTGGGGGCAGTGAAGACTAGAGAGCGTGTCATATTAAAAACACCGCTCCGAGAGTGTTTGATGTTGATGGCGACTTATGGCAAATATATAATACTATAGAAATTATATGCTGTTTCATTTATTATTGTTTTCATTAATTTTTTATCAATTATGGATAATATCTAATAAATATATTTTGTTCCATGTCTACTTATCGGCAAAAAAAATCTGACGCTCGTATTTAGACCAGGTCCATTCATTCGGAATATACTACATTTCGCGGTTATTGTGTATGTACCAGGATATTGCAGTGTTGCGGGTGACAGTGTATAAAGACACTATTTTGTTAGATTAGTGAATAGTGTAATGAACCGCTGAACTTAACGAATGACATGACACGATAGTCTTTACAAGCTCTCCATTTGCACCGCGTTCGACTTCATCATCAGTTGATGAATCCGATGTATTTTCGTCCTCAGACACGTATTCTGGCTCAACATCGTAAGGTTGCACATTGTGTAACCGTCTTATCAAGGGAATTTCCTCTGACTCGGTATCATGATCGCTTAATTCTCGCATTTGCACACAAGGTATACTGTTTTGCGTTCAGTCCCAATGTAAACAAAAAATAGTTTGTTCCCAATGACGTCACTTCCGGTAATTCGCGCAAGAGTTTTTCCCCTTAGATTTTTTTCGATATTTTAGCAATGCCTGTTCGCCTGTTCGATTTTTATCTTTAAAAACATATTTTTACTGAACATACATAAATGGCATAGTAATAATCGTATTTATAATGATATTTAATACTTAAAAACATATCAAAAGCGGATTTGTTGATTTAGGACCAAGTTCTGCTTTAAGGAAAATTGCAATACCGTTGTAGAAAAATCTAATTATCTTTCATTATACCAAGGATTTTCATTTTTGTTACAAACGTCTGATGTTTGAGTGTCGTTTTCCGAATACAGTCTTCGTTTAAACAAAGGTGAACACACAATCATCAATAATTGCATTAAAATATTGTATACATGTATCATATATCAACATTGCTCACGCAATGCTAAAAAAAAATCTTATTATTTAACAGTAATATATGTTCACAAAACATCGCTTTTACTAAAACTTTCAATATATTCTAACTTTTTATCGTGTATCTTAAACATATTTAAAATCGACCTTTCATGGTCATGACCATTAGTAGGATGCTCAATTCTCTTTTTCCCAAAAAATACAAATGAAAATGAAATGAGACAGTGATCAGATAATATATTCGGGTCACTTACTTTAAACGAATCCACATAAGATAATAGAACTTGAGATGACAATACTTAATCAACAACAGAACTGCCGCAACTCCCAACAAAAGTATAACGAGCAATTCCATTATCTTCACCAAAACGACCATTTACAATGCGCAAAGCACTTTGCTTACACATATCTAAAATAAGTAAACCGTTATTATTTGTGTGACCCTTATCCTGTGAAAAGCAAGGCATTTATAATCATCGGGTAACATAGACAAAATGTAATGTACATCATTATAATCGCAAACACAATCATAATTTGTCGACGTACGGTTATTCATGTCTTCGCAAATCAATAACATGCAATTGTTAGACGTTTTCTTTTCAATAAATGCAATGGAATCTAGCATCCTATCAAATATATGTGTTTCAACAAACGCATGCCGACTACTATCACCAAGTAATATATATGTAAGACAAATGGATACAATTATTTAATTCTCGTTTATAAGAATAATAAGAGACCCAACATCCTAGCGGGTTTCAAAGTATATATATATATAACAAATACAAAATCCCTGTGAGTTTCAAAGTAAATATTGATATATACTTTGAAAACCACAAGGATATAAGGTTTCATCCTAAATATTGGGTCAAAATCTGCATAGTGTTGGTCATGGACCCATTAACATTTGTCAAAGGTAGGATAAGGATTTGAGGCACAAAAGAGTTATATATACATGGTGAAAAATAGTATATATCTTACAACACCTTTTCTGACGCACTGGATTAGGAATGATTCCGTGAAGATATTTAAGGGATTTAAAAAGATAAATGTCGAAGCAAACTGCTTAAATGAAAAAATCTGTATTGCACGTTTTCGTCCTTTATCGCCTTCTTGAATATACGCACATAGACGTACAAAACAAAACACTTACATTAAGGAAAAGAAATACTTAAAAGCAAAATATAAAAGTAATTCTAAAACTCCGTGAAATATTGGCAGTACAATATGCATTGGTAGAAGGATGATGTTATACGATTACGAAACTAAATGATTCAGTGTTCCCAAACAAAATAAATAGTATAACTGTTTATAATGGTTTATACTTGAAATGTAAATAATATCTGACCTCTTCCAAATTGTATACTATTTAATATATAGAGGATATATAAAGCACTCCTGAAAATATAAGTTTTCTCACTTCTCGATGAAAATGAATCCTATATTCTCTCCAAACCAAAAAATATTCCATTTATTATATACTTTTTATCATGCAACACTACCAACCTGTTTCAAACAGAAAAAAACTTTTCTTTCCGACAGTTCCCCTTTAATGTATTCGCGTATAAATATAGTAACACAGCGCGTGAGGCAATTTACAAATATTTAGTGCGCATAGAATATAGTTCTAAACTTTGACACAAATTATGACCGTTGTAGAAAAAAGTAGTTCCATTTTTTTCCGGCAGTGAGAATATAAGTTCTTACATTCTCACTGTGAAAATAAGTTCTTATATTCTCACTGCGAAAATATAAACAATGAGAATATAAGGTTTATTCTAACTGTACAATCCACTATTTCACTGGGAAGTATATAATAAATGGTTACATTTTACGGCTATACTCTCTTTCAGCATAATGTTGACTTGCTAAGACATAAGTAATCCATGATAATTGTATTATTCTCGTTATCGCAGAAACATATATATTACCTTTTGGTATCACAAGGCGTTGTTATCCTATGCACGTGTACGAACACAATTCCATCTAACACATTTGTAATTTGTCAACATTATGACATAAAATGTAACTGGTTTAAACATAAGTGTATCTAGTGTATATATTTGTGGACGATTGCGTTTTTTGTGGTCGTCAAGCGTTGCAGATGGATTCTGGAGAAGCGTAACTTATACATAAGGTTATAAAATCATGTAAAATATATTTTCTTCTATGAAATCATGTTTTAGGTTTAAATGAAAGATAGCGATATGTTTCTTCAGGTGAAGCTTTTTTTCTTTGATGTATCTTTTTATCCAAGATAACCGAAGTTGCAAACGAATATCTATATATATTGAAATAACTCATCGAAACATATTTGACTTTCTTATATTAGTAGAACGTGTCTCAAATTGTCTAAAGTTTCAAGTTATTATTGTATTTCTTTGAAATATTTTCAGATGACTTTATTCTCCCCGACGCGACTTTAAAGAGGACTCCAACTGAAAAAAAGAATTAGCCAAAATAGCTTCAAGAATCGGCATGGAGTACCAGCATCTTGCGCTGGAGTTAGGACTCAAAAAGGCGGAAGTCGACCATGTAAAAATTGAGAATCCCCATAATGCAAAAGATATAATAAGAAACATTTTGATGAAATGGAAATATGGAAGCAAGTGTGCAACTTATAAAACACTAGTAATTGCCATGAGGAATGCAGAAATAAACATTGCCGACGCATTGCGCGATTTCAAATGAAGTGTATTGATTTGTTTTAGCAACCATATTAAATGTTTCAGTTGAAAGAATGTAATTTCAGCAAAAGCGATGGTATTAAAACTGATATATGACGTCAGAAGTTTTGTTGATATTTGAGGTTGCTGGTTTTAGCTTTCAGATCAACATTTAGTTTAAACATATTTCTTTCACATCGATTGCGAAACAAGTTCTTGCAACTAAAACCCCAGTGGCCTACTTTGCCACTGACCGTTCCAAGGCGGTAGCCCTATTGTCAACCCTTTTGTGTTTGTGATGTCGTTTGCATTTTTTATTACTTTTGCCTTTTCGTTTGTCTGTTTGCGTGTTTGTTTTTGTGTTTTGTGGTTGACTGTCGTCCTTGAATGCTGCTTTCCCTGTCCGATACTTTAACTTTCTTTATACTTATATTAATCACTCTCGATGGATTCCTGGATAGAACTAGCACTAAGCCAGGTGGAATATTTATCATGGTTAAGGATATGGTTACTTAATAATATGGCCACTGCGAGGATCGAACCTATGACTTCTCGAACTGGCGTCCGACGCTCTACCACTGGATCACGTTTTCCATCGATCAAAGTTTGGTGTTTTAAGATGCTTCTGTGTTATTCATGATCAAACATATCGATAGATGCGTATCATTGGTATATTTTGACCAACTTTTACACAACTATATTATAAAGAGTATGCAACAGCAACTGGTAACAGTAATTGAAATATTCAGTGATTAATGATTTCGAAAAAACATACTTGAACTATTGTACGATGATGCAATTACGCATAAACAGGCATTGGTTGTTCATTTATTTATTCTTAACAGGAAATGTCGTCAACGACACGCAAAACGCAAAAGGTGACGGGGCAGCACAATTATTGCTTAAAACTTGAGAACACTTTTTTTCATTTAGATAATGATGTACATTGTATAGAGTATGGGAATGTATGTGTGTTGGAAAGATTCGCGAGTCAATATAAATTAGAGTTATGATACTATTAAATTATTACAGAGTGATATATATGCTTTTTACAAAAACGGTTCATTCTATTGAATTGATGAAAACAGCAAAGTCAGCTTAAGTAATGACTTCATTGTATACTTAATGTATTTATCAAAACGATGAGGTTCCCGGAGGCTCTTTCTCTGTTCTGGGACTTTGATTGACGCTACGTGCAATATGTTTGGAATAAAACTCCTCGCTCTTGGTAGGTCTAATATATGGTATAACATATGCTTTAATTAATTTGGTTTCAGTTTAATTGTATTTACAAACTAACGAAAATGTGATTGTTCTTGATTCCATTGTAACCGTAAAAGTCGTATCTCAGTCTGCAGGAAGAGCGCTATGTTTACTCATTGCGGAATAAAAATAAATATGGGTGGAATGCAACATGATGTATATAGTAAACTGTATGACAACGTTTGTTTTACGATTTGTCTCTAATTTGTTTCTTTACAGATATTTTACGTATACTCCTGCTCATCTTAATAATCAAGGTCACTCCTCCAGCTATTCCATTCCTTCAATATTTGTCCACAAGTGTATGTGCTGTTGATAATATGGATAGGTAGATGGCATTTACCTGTAATCATCTCAGTTATCAACTCAGTTTTCATTCAGCCATTGGGCCTACATTTCCACAATCTATTATTTTTGTGTTGTTTGTGGGTTCAGTGTTTATATCTATGTCATTGGCAATCATCACCTGGGCATTGCATCCCACCCCATTCCACCCACCATCACACTTTGTCTTATTTATAAGTATCTTAAAAATTACTTTTCTCAATTATCCATCATGATATATCACAGAGCATTCCCCTGCTATTTTCAACATATTGACATATATATTTTTTAGAGAGAGATGCCTCTTTTTCTATTTCTTAAAAGCGGGTGTGTGAGCAGTCCGCCGACAACTCTTATTTTAAACGGCAACGAATGCATTCCTTGTGTGTCCTAAATAATGTTGAAGACTTAAATCACAATTTTAATGGAACATTAATACGGGTCCAAACATCAGTAGACTGCTTTTATAATCAAGGAAATGTTTGTCATATATGTCGGGTATAATATATGTCCCTGGGTTCAAAAGCATAACACACACATAATAGACCTTTGCTTTCCTTAAGCAACTGCGTAATTACTTCTCTTCAGTCAGGAATGTTCTGAACTAAATGGTTTTCTACATTTTGCTGGGCCGATCTACATTCTCTGTTTCAATCTGAATTCTCTTGCTCCTTTATTATCTTCCAATTGCTAATCGTATTATTAAACAAGATAGAATCCCATTTCATGAAATTCAAATATTTTGCAACTTGAAATGTCAATGTTATTTTATATTGTTTTCATCCATAAGTGTAACCTAGCCATCCATATGGGATTCACAGCATGGCGTCATTACAATTGTCTGTAAAATAATAGTAATTTACAAATAATTATACTTTATGGTAGGTCAGTTCATATATAGTCTCACTTTGATGTTAGGCAGGTGAACATTTTGTCAAACATGCGCCATGGAAGACATGTTCTATGCTGAAGTGTTACTATCAAATAGCAAATTCGTGATATGCCCAAAGAGAAAATACCGGCGATGATGGAAAGCTATTAAATGAAAGCAATGACATCACTGTTAGTGGACTTTTAAAAAAAAGCACGAAAAATCACATCAAACGCAGTTACAAGTATTGTATTACATTGCATATATGCAATAATAATAGTATAACTTCAATTTGCCATTGATAAAAGAAGAGTATGTAATAAATAGAAATGTGTTTTCTCTTTCATAAGTAAAAAATAAACGGATACTTTTGTTCGTTGACTTTATATGACAATGTTAACTGTCGAGAAGAAACTACCAGTGTGTATATAAACTAAATTGAAGATATGGTCAACATTTTAATGGAAGATGCACTAAAATATATGTCCATTGTTATAGGTCATGATCATTATAGTTAAGAACATAATTGTTATTTTAGAGTAATATATACAGAAAAAGGGATCCCTCGGAAGCAACAAACACAAACAAGAGATAAAGGTAGCAGACTCTGTTTTATTGAGACTGTTCATGAGAAGTAATGTAGAGTACAACACCTCTTACGCCTCCTAGCACCGGCTTAATTGATATTCT
This sequence comes from Cyrtodaria siliqua, assembly GCA_037043455.1. Classification (NCBI taxonomy): domain Eukaryota; kingdom Metazoa; phylum Mollusca; class Bivalvia; order Adapedonta; family Hiatellidae; genus Cyrtodaria; species Cyrtodaria siliqua. Next base: position 22,391 of record JAWPHD010009996.1, read on the forward strand.
ACTTTAAAGCCACAAAGATCGGGCTTGATGATCACAAAGGACCAGTAAGTAATAACATTACTGATTTGTAGTCGGGCGACGTTTTACGGCCGCCACACAGCACTAAACAAACGCAATTGTGAATGTCAATACATACTGAAAAAGGGATCCCTTGGAAGCAACAAACAAAGGGAAGGGATCTCTCCTTTGTTATTTTCGTTATTTATTGAAGATCTTGAGCCGCATCTACACAATGAGGTGAATTCAGGCTTACAGATTGATGATATAGTTCTGATATTGTTACTGTTTGCTGATGATATGGCCATTTTAGGCAAATCTCCAGTGGAATTACAAAATAACTTAAATCTTCTATACTCACATTGTAATAATTGGGGTCTTGAAGTAAATACCACTACAACCAAGATAATGGTGTTTAGAAAAAGAGGAGGACTACTCCAAAATGAACGTTGGACCTATAACGGTCAACATATCGAAGTTGTAAATGATTTTAACTATTTAGGCACAAATTTTAATTATACGGGCAATTTTTTTTAAATCAAGAACATTTTATTGGTAAGTCACTAAAATTGCTCTACACTTTATTAGCGAATTGTAAAAAGATTAAGTTAAAGCCAAAAACACTATGCCAATTATTTGATTCATTTGTAGGTTCTGCACTAGGATATGCCGCTGAAATATGAGTATTCTCTAAATCAAAAGTAATAGAAAGAATACACCTAAAGTTCTGTAAACGGTTGCTTAACGTTAGATTAAATACATGCACAGTAGGTGTATATGGTTAACTTGGGCGTTACCCTCTTTATATTACGAGATATATAAGAATTATTAAGTATTAGTGTAAAGTAATAAATACTAATAACATTCTGATGAAAAAACTCTATGAACAAGGTGTATATGATTGTGAAAGAGGTTGTAAAAATTGGGTTTCGAATGTAAAAAAGTTATTATCTGATTTAGGTTTTGCCTATTTATTTAACAATCAGGATATGCTGAATGTAAAAGCATTTCCATGTGTTTTTAAACAACGAATAATTGAGTGTTTTAAGCAAGAGTGGTATGGGTCAATTGAAAGCAGTGCTGTTCTTGAAAACTATAAATATTTTAAATCTGATTTTTCATATGAACACTATCTAAATGTTTTACCTAGCAATTTGAGATTCTTTGTTTCTAGAATAAGATTATCTGCACATTCTCTTAACATACAAACTGGACGGTATGCAAGAAATCGCATACCGACAAATGAAAGATATTGTTTATGTTGTAACTCACAAGATCTGGAAGACGAATACCATTTTATATGTGTGTGTCAATGTTACAATGAACTAAGAAAAAAAAAGTATTAAAAGATATTACCACCAGAGGCCATCTATGTTCAAATATATAGAATTGATGAAACTTCAAACAATGATATGTTACTAAATTTATCGAGGTATATAAAATGTGCTTTAAATGTTAGACTTTCTATTTTGAATATTGTATAAATACAATACTGTTCATCCTCTAACTATGATGATGTAAACTATACTGACAGTTGATTTATATGACTTTGTTATATTCGTATATTGTACATATGTTTTGAATGACGATGTAATTTGTACAAGTCTAAATACAATATCTGTTCTGTTCTGTTCTGTAAATTAAAAATAAAGAATGAAACAGGTTTATCAAATGTTGCTTGTTATTTACGTACCTTTTTAATTAAAAAATTGAAACCCAGAATATAACATGAAGGCACTTATAAATAAGTTTTATTTCTTAACTTGCTCTCAGTATTGTTTCCAAAAATATCCTTAAACGATATTGTTTTACTTGTTCTCGTTTAAAATAACATTTAAAGAGTTTTAACAATTACATAGGCCCAATTTAAACACTTTATACAATGATCATATTACTATAGTCTTACACAAAGAGAGTGGACAGAGTAAATGAGAATTTATAAAGAAGACCATGAATCAATCAGCGTCGGTCAACGTGTAAAACGAAATAGGAAACGTCGTTTAGAAATAATAAAATGCAACCGCCATCGTGTATAAACATGTAGGAAAATGCATTAAATTCTGTATATATTTAAATGCAAATAGATTTCCCTTCTCTTTACATTCATGTCACTGAATGTATTAGACACTTATCGGAGTGTTCACCTTAAAGGGAGTATTGTGACCGTGTTACTATATGGGGTTATACTCGCTTGGCTTAGGTACTCGGGGTGATCACTTAGTTTAAACTTATTTATTTTACATCGATTATAACGAAAGCTCTATGAACTTTTTTGAATCACTCTCGATGTCTTCCTGGGTAGAACCAGTACTAAGCAATGCAGATAAAGTGTCTTGCTCAGGGACACAACGCATATGGCAATGACGGGAATCGAACCCACGACTTTTGGATCAGGGGTCCAACGCTCCACCACTAGACCACAGCGCTCCAGATCACTCCGGGGTGATCACTTCTGTGGGGCCTGCGAAAACAATCAGTTCAGAATGTAGATCAACTTTCTTTTAATGTATCACATTGAGGTATAAGGTGGCTACATGTCATTATATGTGATTATTTCTCAGAGTGTTGTCATGGTGAAGTGGACACTTTGACCAATGAAAATCTGTCCAGGCTATTTACTGACCTGTAACCCTTGCATATTTTTAAATACTGACCAGTATATTTCGGCGGAACTAAATTGACTGTGATTGATTAGGTCCGTAAAAATTCTCAGAGATATGACCAAAACTGCTACCAGGGGGTTCGGCAGCTTCCTGTATTCAGACAGGGAATGGTCAATTGATTAAGGTGTTGTTACCTTGAAGTTCTTAAAGTATACATATATTTTTCTATTAATATCACTTTTTGGCTGACCACTTGATATATAAAAAAGAGTATGATAATGGACCTTTGGAAACGGCCGAGCACGACACATACGAAATATTGCAGTCTCGGTTTGATTGAGACTGTTCATGAGCGGTAGTGAAATATGCTAGCTACCGCTCACGCCCTCTAGCCCCGGGTTGAGCAGAACTTAATATTCATAAAATCAATAGTACACAGTTTTAACCATAGCGAAGATGGCATGCATACGGCGGTGGACATGGAGTTATATGCTTCCTCATGTCGTACGGCGTATGGTCCCAGTATCTAATAACATCAAATGCCCCGAAGAGCGAAATAAACATAATGAAATTTAGTTGGGAGCAGCGGTTATGAAGCCTGCGTATCACAAGTAACAGCTGAAAGACTAAATTAAAAAGCAGACAACATATCCTATAAGTGGTTAAATGATACCCAGAGCCTTTTATCGGTCGGAGTAGTGGAACCACCGAATCAAAAATTAAGTAAGAAAACAAAAGAAATTGAAAATGTACCACCGATAACTAAATATAAGTATCGGGCTCAGCGATCTCCAAAGATCGAATGAATACCAGTACTGATTGCAAGCGCGGGGAGACGTTTTACTGCCGCCACACTGCACAAGCAACGCCATTGTGCTATAAAAAAAAGTATGATAATGGACCTTTGGAAACGGCCGAATGACCGTTCAGAGTTGAACGAGTTGTAAAGAGCACTGAGTCTTAATATTAATTAACGCTGCATATTTGCAAATAAAACCCTAAACATTGATAACTACAATTAACACAAATCAAATTCAAACGACTATATATATATATGTGTATGTAAATGAAAATTCAATATTAAAGAATTGAAACAGGATAAGAACATGCACACAATACACTATTAATTATAGCTGGGTAACAATCCACTCTGGATTGGTGAAAGTTTTAGCTCCGGCTAAAAATAATGTTCGCATTTATCATGTTTATAACTCTGTCAATAGTCTCGTATATGAAACGAACGTTTCGAACAGGAATGTTCATTTATACATCTCGCGTGATTCACATTACTTCTTGAAATTTATTGGATATCGTCATCGATGAAACATCGTATTAAATGTCATAGTGATGTTTATTCTTTGAAACACTAGAACAAGTCACTGGAAGTTGCGGAACACACTTTGTGAACTGGAGGTATATATTGCAATGTACGAATATTAGATGTTTTGGAACACCCTTCATGAACTGGAATGTACATTGTCCGGAATGGGAGTAAATGTCTGCCACTGATTAGCACTATGCACACACTGACCGCAGTATATTTTTGTTTTTGTTTTGAACTGGCTGGGTCCTGGAAACTGGTTATGGTCATATACCACTATTGCATTTCCCATAGGCCTCCATTATAGCCTTTTGGCCTACAACCCCTACTCCTATATCTGAATAGATGATAAAAACTAACTTTTTTTAAAGAACTATTCCACCGTTTTCAGACATAACGACACACCGAAATTGGTAGACCATGTTCAATATATGGAGAAAAAAAAGTCCCTTTTAAATCGATTCATATTGTAATCAAAAAGTTGAATAAGAATTGGAATACAGCTTTTAAACCGAAGTTTACAATTGAATAAAACGAAAATTCGGGAGGGTTAAACAATGTCATACATTCAAATTAATAGGGATGAGGGTATGGTACTCGAGTAATTGTTCAAGACTAAGCCTAGTTCCGAAGTGCAGCATTGGTTTTTAGCTCTACTGGCCAAGGGCCAGCAGAGCTTATGGGATGGTTTGTTGTCTGTCTTCAGTTGTCCGTCCGTCCGTCGTCCGTCCGTTAACTTTTCTTCAAACGACTTCTCCTCAGAAACCGCTTTGCTAATTTTGACCAAACTTCACATGGATAATCCTTAGATGAATGCTTTTTAGATTTGTTAAAATTAGGTCAACGCTACATCTAAGATGGCTGCCATTACCATATATAGTCGAAACATTAAAAAATCTTCTTCTCCAGAACCGTTGGACACATTTTAACAGTTTTTCTTTTAAAATGATCGCCAACGCCTAGACTATCAAGTTTGTACAAATAAAGTTCCCGGGGTCAAAATGGCTGTGCCCCGGGGGTCTAAATTTTGTATATTGAAGTTTTGCATGTTTTTCATATAGACATATAGGAAAAAACTTTAAAATATCTTCTTCTCTGAAACCACAAGGCACAGAGCTCTCATGTATAACATGTAGCATCAGCCTATGGTCCTCTACTAAGTTTGTTCAAATGGTGACCCTGGGTCAAATTTGTCCCCGCCCCGGGGGTCACAGTTTTACATAGACTTATATAGGATTTATTTTTTAAAATTCTTCTTCTCGGAAACTACAAGAGCCAGAGGTTTGATATTTTGCATTTACTATAAGCTTATGGTCCTTTACCAAGTTTGTTCAAATGGTGACCCTCGGGTCACATTTGGCCCCGCCCCAAGGGTCACATGTTTTACATAGACATGTATAGGGAAAAACTTAAAAAATCTTCTTCTCTAAAACTGCAAGAGCCAGAGGTTTAATATTTTGCATTTGCTATAACCAAGTTTGTTCAAATGGTGACCCAGGGGTCACATTTGGCCCCACCCCGGGGGTCACAGTTTTACATAGTCTTGTATAGGGAAAAACTGAAAAAAAACTTCTTCTCTGGAACCGCATGGCACAGAGCTCTTATGTATTACATGTAGCATCAGCTTATGGTCCTCTACTAAGTTTGTTCAAATGGTGACCCTGGGGTCAAATTTTTTCCCGCCCCGAGGGTCACAGTTTTTTCCATAGACTTATATAGGAATTTTTTTTAAAAAATCTTCTTCTCGGAAACTGCAAGAGCCAGAGGTTTGATATTTTACATTTATTATAAGCTTATGGTCCTTAACCAACTTTGTTCAAATGGTGACCCTGGGGTCACATTTGGACCCGCCCCAAGGGTCACATGTTTTACATGTTTCTTCTTTGAAACTGCAAGAGCCAGAGGTTTAATATTTTGCTGTTGCTATAAGCTTATGGTCCTTTACCAATTTTGTTCAAATGGAATGGTGACCCTGGGGTCACACATCTGGACCCGCCCCGTGGGGGTCACAGTTGCTTGTCTTAAATTTTTTAATTTCTTTATTTTTTCTCTTTTTATTATATATTTTTTATTTATTTTTTTTTCTTATTTTTTTTTTTTAATCTTTTTTTTTTGCTTTTTTTTGCTTTTTTTTTTTTTTTTGCTTTTTAATTTTTTTTAATTTTTTTTTAAATTTTTCTTTTTTTTTCTTTTTTTCTTTTTTTTATTAACTTGGAAAACCAGCCAGATCGGACCAGTAATGGCGGAGTTATGGCTATATTTTGCCTCTTTAAGACGATAGTCACTTGCCTCATTAATATCATAAGAGCCATATTAGCCAGTAGAGCGTCCACAGGCCCTCTTGGGCCTCTTGTTTGTTGTATTGTTGGAAATCCCGATGGGTTTGTTTTTATTGCAAGGTATGCAGTATACTCAGTAATATAGTTGTATTTATGGTAATAATTTTGTATTTATAAAGTTTATTTACATAAAGCAACCGTTCTATTACGGTGTATTATTATTATTATTACTTGCTCTAAACCCTGCAATGCTGCCGTAAATCAATGTGTATAAATGAGGGATTGTATCTTACTGCTTTTTATGCTGAATGTTGATAGTGGTGTAACAGTGTATCGGTACGTGTGTCCAGTATTCGGAACAGGGGTATATAGGAACCGCTGTTTCATAGGTTAATATGTTGCTGTATGTTCCGGCCGACAGAATCCAAGATACGAGTATTATTGCTAAGAGTCGCAACGGGAGTTCTAACAGGATCGCGGAAATAACTTTAATAACGAATAGATCTAAGGAATGAGTGAGAAGGAAGTGGCGCCTCAACCGTACTCACAATAAACAATAATCAGTTATGATTATTACCGATTTTAATTCAATAAATCTTTTCTGTAATTAGAGTTTCAAAAAAAAAATCAAAACATATTTTGATCTCGTTTTGAATCCTGCAAATAATAAGAAATATAAAAAGATCGGACAGGGAAAGTAGCATTCAAGGAGGACAGTAAACCACAAAACACAGAAACAAACACGCAAACAGACAAACAAGAAGGCAAAAGCAATAATAAATGCAAACGACATCACAAACACAAAAAGGGTTGACAATAGGGCTACCGCCTTGGAACGGTCAGTGGCAAAGTAGGCCACTGGGGGTTTAAACCGGTTCTAGGGTTCACCAAACCTCACACTTACCCTACTGTCATCCCATTAAAACAGGACAGTATAAATAAAGAAATCCCCGCCATGATCTAATCTCTAACCAACAAGGCAGCATCAATAGGCAATATAAGTAAAACACAAATATGCTCGTGTAAATATAATACAAAAAAACAATAGCCTAGAAAGCCACAATGAAGGTACTCAATGACTTGGCAGAAGCCAGAGCAGTAAGAGAATACACCATTAAGGGCACGACAATAAAGATCATGGACAAACATCAAACGCCACCGTCCCTATGGGTTTTAGGTAGGCGTCATCATAGGGTCCACAGCCAGTCCGGTCATCGTACAATTAAAGAGGAAAGCATAGTGGCGAACTGTAAAAGGGTCCAACACCAAACATGCAGTACGTTGCAAAATGATAGGGTCATAACCTCTTTTGATAAACTTTTTAACAAGTTTAACAAAGATAGTATGAAAGAGATCATGACCAAGAATCTTACGAAGTTTATAAATCGAATCACCATAGAAGACAGGTTGTGATAGTCCTTGTCGCAGAAGAGTCCTTAAATTACATTTATATTTGGAAAGAAGATCAGGGTTACGATAATATAATTTTGCAAAGGTTTTACGAAGTTTATGGTAACGGTAACCCTGATTGAGTAACTTTTTAGTTATACTACTCACACTTTAGGACTCTTATTTGTTTAAGCTTCTCAGCATTTTGCATGGAACCTGTATTATGTCAATGAATAATGAAGAGCTGTGAATCGGATTTATTTCACTTGTGTTCATGAATTGGTGCCATCCCGAATAACAGGTGTATGTAATTCACGTAGGTATATGCTCGTGAGCCACGGCTCTAGTTGTTAAAGTACTTATGTCTTTTAACGACCTTCCGTCGTTTCCCTTGCTTTGTATGAGTTCTCAAATATTGATGTAAAAAGTTAGGGTCAATATTTTGCTCAGGTTCGTATGTAGGATCATTATATCCTTGCCATTTGATTTTGTACATTTGTTGACCGTTAATGACTTTCCCTCCTAGAATACGTTCGACATTGTACCACCTTTGATCACTTGTAGTTAATGTTGTATGTGTAGCCTGTTTACTTTTAGTACGGGCAGGGGTGAATGGTACTGCATGAGGGGAGAGAGATTAAGATGGTAAGCTAGTGTTATCTTTAAGATTGTGAATATCTTGAGAGGGTGCAGTTCGAATATCATGATCAAAGTAGGCCTTTATATTGTCACAGTGAACAGATGATGGCATAATATTATAATCCCGTATTCTTTGCAACTTATATGTATAATTCGGGCAGTAAGCATGCATTTTACACGGGCCTTCATATTTGTCAGAAAGCTTCTTGGATTGTCCTGTAATCGTTTTGAAATTCCGTTTCAAGACTTTGTCACCCACTCTGAATTTTGGTATTTCTGCAGTTTTATCGTGCGATAGTTTCTGTTCCTGTTTTGCAATGGTGGAATTGTCAAGTGCTGTTTCTAGTGAAATTTGCTGCTTCTGTTGAATATCTTTTATGTATTCCTTTAGTGGTTGTGAATTGATGTCTTTAGGAATGAGACTACAATCGATAGGTGTACGCATCTGACGTCCGAACAGCATGAGGAATGGAGACTGCTTAGAGGAATAATGGATAGACATGCGAAGACCCATGAGAATAGCTGGAAGAAATTGAGACCATTTCCTTTACAAAAACAAATAATAAATTCTAGCATGTCCTTTTCAGATTTAAGATTGAAACAGCTACTGAACATGTCTAGCCAGTTTTCGGGGTCAGAATGCCGATGTGAAAATGGTTAAATTATGTAATTGTGTAAGGACAAACCGTAGTCTTCGGTGCTAAGAGTCTGCACGAAGGATACCGGAAGGAATGTCCTCAGCGTGGTTTGTTTTTCTCCCTTGTCTGGTTTCTGCACTCATTCTTCCGGCTTCCACCAATTGTGACGGTGTTACTATATGGGGTTATACTCGCTTGGCTTAGGTACTCGGGGTGGTCACTTCTGTGGGACCTGCGAAAACAATCAGCTCAGAATGTAGATCAACTTTCTTTTAATGTATCACATTGAGGTATAAGGTAGCAGGTGATCTTTAGGTAGCTACATGTCATTGTATGTGATTATTTCTCAGAGTGGTTGTCATGGTGTAGTGGACACTTTGACCAATGAAAATCTGTCCAGGCTATTTACTGACCTGTAACCCTTGCATATATTTAAATACTGACCAGTACATTTCGGCGGAACTAAATTGACTGTGATTGATTAGGTCCGTAGAAATTCTCAGAGATATGACAAAAACTGCTACCAGGGGGTTCGGCAGCTTCCTGTATTCAGACAGGGAATGGTCAATTTATTAATGTGTGGTTACCTTGAAGTTCTTAAAGTATACATATTGTTTTCTATTAATATCACTTTTTGGCTGGCCACTTGATATATAAGCCTGGTGAGAAACTCAGAGAATGGCCGTTCAGAGTTAAACTATTTGTTAAGAGCACTGAGTCTTAATATTAATTACCGCTGCATATTTGCAAATAAAACCTTAAACATAGATAACTACAATTAACACAAATCGAATTCCAACGACTATATATATATATGTATATGTAAATGAAAATGCAATTTTAAAGAATTGAAACAGGATAAGAACATGCACACAATACACTATTAATTATAGCTGGGTAGCAGTACATCATGATTTTCATGGGGGTCTAGGTGTCAGACTAAAAATTGACAAATATTAATATTTTATATTCTAAATGTCCTAAACATAATAAATGAGCCTATAAATTACCCCCTTATTCGCAAATAAATTCATTCTGCACAGTCATACGTGCTATCCTAGGTGACGCACCATGGTTGATTTCAACATTTTACGCCCGATTCCGTCCTAGAATATGGTGCTTTCAGAGTTTAGAGATTAACAAAATGGTTTTAACATCATATTTTGATTGATTGTTTTATCATGAACTGGAACATGTTTACAATTTAAGATATTTCTAGAAAAATCCTGATGTAACCCCTTTAAGGAGAATTACATGACTTCACATGTAAATCAGATAACTAATTTATGAGTTACCCGTTCAGTAGTAGCGACGTCCGTCAAAGCTGTCACAATCATTTTTAAATAATACATTCTTTGCGAATTCTAACGTAACTATTTGCATTTCACCAGGGAACAATGGAGACAAATTGGTGGTACTATTGTCGTATTTGCTAGCGCAGTTGCCATCATACTATGTTCTAAATAAATTATAAATACATTCTAGACCCTATTAGAGTCAGTTTACTAAAAACAAAAAACATTTACCAAAGTCATAATTTATAGTATATCAGGATATACGTAAACACGTTTTGATTGTAAAACGTTTACCGCTCCGATCAGATATATTCAACAGACATTACCCGTTTCATCTTTTCCTCTATCAAATACATATAGAAAACCTTTTCTTTTCAATTTCATAATATTAGTGTCTGACAAAGTAAAAATTACGTAATATAAGCAATACCCAAAATGTAAAAAAACAAACGTACTTGTTAGAGATGTCGGCTGTGTTGGTTGCACTATATGTTTTCGAAAGTGACACATGTTTCTAACAACAAAATTTGACAGAAAAGTGAGGAAATAAAGTCATTAAAAATGTTCACAATTTTTCATAATAAAAATTAATCATATTCCAAAAGATTACTTTTCAATTACATATAAATCCCTTCCAAAATATGCACGCATAAATGCAATCCTCATCCGTCATTTTATTTTAGCAAAAAAGTATAACGCTTTCGTTATATGTAGACGATTTTCTAGACGAAAACTATTGTGTATATAGTATATTAGTCCAATTAAAGAAGGGTCCCAATAATCAGTACATGAATAATGCTTATTAGTAAATGCAGACAATTCTCAAGTGTTCGCGTCTGTGTGATCAAGATCGATTCAGGACGTTTCGGCACCAAACCATTTCGACACCTAGACGAATCGGCACCTAGACGTTTCGGCATCAAAACATTCCGGCATCTATTTTAATTTTTACCCTGGACGTTTCGGCACCCATTTATATTTGAGTATTATAATGAAGTAAAGAAGTAAAGAAATTAAATATTTTCTATAAGATCACTTGTAATTTATTTAAAATGCAAAGTTGATTGCCTTAACGGCAACTCCGAAACGGTTTAGAGCCTGAATACAACTAAAACATGAACATAAATAGGGCCCATATGATAATCACTTGTAAAATTTAAGTAAATATGACTTTTATATTATATTGTAGCATGGTCACTGAAATTCCCTTAGTAATAGTTCAGGATTGAATATACTTGAATATGTTCCCTTTAACATGTATAATAATGTATACCTATGACCAAATAAAAACTTATCTGTATTCATACAGTATCTTTTAATTCTTCACTTTACCTTATTTCATCCCCATTTCGACGACTACAGGTATGTGACTTAAACAAAGCCTCCACAAACTAACCCATTATTAAAAATCGTCTACATATAATGCATGCGTTATACTTTTATTGTTAATAATGGGTTAGTTACGCAGGTTCCATCAAGTGTTTGATTAGATGTTATCCATTGTGAAACACCTGCGACATTTGCTCTAACTCGTCGTACTAGTGAGAACACTTCGATTTTCACTCATTTGGTTCTGACTCGCAGTAGTCACTTCGGAATGTAACACATTTGTTCAGAGTCATTACAATTTTGCATATGTTTTATTCACCGTTCTAGGGCTTACGAAGAGGTCAAAATTCCTAAAGTATATTACGTTCAATGACCCTACATTATCTAGAAAACACTATCATGCACACCCTGGGGAACAGGATACATTTCACACGTATTCCGAATTTTAGAATGTTCTAATTTCATAGGAGGTATGAATGTCCCATTCTTTTGTCATCGTTGTTAATCTAATATCAGCCTAGCTGTCATTTATTGCTACATGTTTTCCCTGGTATGCCAGCTGCTAACCATGTTGGCGGAAAACCTACCCAAACGTGAATATCTATGCCTTTATAAGAACCAAAGCGTTATTTAGAAAAAAAATCAAAACATATATTTTAATATAAAAACTGAAAAGTGTATTACAGACAAACAGGCTCTGAATATTTGAACAGTAATGCATATTACATAACAAAAATTGGGTAGGCTATTGACGACATTTTCAAGTTTCTCAAATTAGTGAATGGCGTCAAGAATTAAATTGAAATGTCAGTGTTAAAGTGTGACGTTTCGGTTCAGTCCGTGTATATCTTTACATATTATAAATTAATAATACTAGATAATTAACACTGATTGTTTAGCCGACAACTGCATTTCCAGAAACAGTACGATTTGGTTTTGTGTACAAGTTGTTGTTGTTGTGATTACCTGACACTTGTTTGAACCCGAACTGAACAACGAAATCATTATCTTACTTAAATTCATTGATAATTTGCAATGACATTTGCATATTGTGCGTCATCTTCTGTTTAAAGGTTAGCCTTAAATGGTAAAATATGGAATTACAACGGTGTTCGTATCTACGAGTGAAACTTTGTTTATTTTCTTGTTGCTCTGACTTGTTGCAAATCATTAAATACATTCTTTGTGGCTTTCTAGGCTATTGTTTTTTTGTATTTATATATACACGAGCATCTTTGTGTTTTACTTATATTGTCTGCCTTGTTGGTTAGAGAATAGTTCATGGCGGTGATTTCTTTATTTACACTGTCCCGTTTTATTGGGTTGACAGTAGGGTAAGTGTGAGGTTTGGTGCACCCTAGAACCTGGTTTTAACCTCCAGCGGCCTTTTTTGCCACTTACGTTCCAAGGCGGTAGCCCTATTGTCAACCCTTTTGTGTTTGTAATGCCTTATTTGACCTTTTATTAATCTTTAAATGTGTTCTTTGTTTCTGTGTGCGTTTGTGGTTGACTGTCGTCTTTGAATGCTGCTTTTTCTGTTCGATGTTTATATCTATATTTATCTAAATGAGTCCCTTCCCTTTTGCCACTGACCGTTCCAAGGCGGTGCCCCTGTTGTTAACCCGTCAACCCTTATATGTTTGTGATGTTCATTTTTACTGAAAGTGTTTGTGATGTACTTTTTGAATCACCTTTGCTTTGTAGTACTTGTTGTAGTGACTGTATTCTACTCTTCCTGATGGACTTTATCTAAAAGCGTATTCTTTCCATGTGTATGGTAAAAGTAAATGATATCAACGGTGATGAATTTATATAAATTTTCATCGAAACTTTCATCAAAAGCTTGTTTTCAAATCCCGCCCATGTATTATTTGACATATTGTTCACTACATTTCTTGAATACATATTGTTTAAACCAAATTATGTCAGTCTCATATAGACTTTTTAAACACTTAACTACTAGAAAGAAAATTTAAAAAATAGTTCGTGAACTTCATAACACATATTTTGTTTCAATAGTTAACTTTTGCACTCCATAAACTATAAAAAAAAAACTTGTGAACGAAATCGCATTGTAGAAAATGAATCTGAATAAATACTGAAAAGGGGATGTCTTGGAATCAACAAACACAAGCGAGAAAAGTATCCGACTCGGTTTTATTGAGTCTGTTCATGAGAGATAATATAAGGTGCCCCCTAGCAACGGCTTAAGAACCGTAGTCGAAGCGACATTTTACAGACGCAACACAGCACTAAACAAACGCTAGTGTGAATGTCAATAAATACTGAAAGGGGATCACTTGGAAACAACAAACATAAGCAAACGACACAAGTAGCAGACACGTTTTTATTGAGTCTTTTCATATAATGTCTAACACCTTTACGCCTCCTAACTCATGCTTAGACGGTATTCTACATTAAAAGCAGGAAGAGTGCCGTGTTTATTCCGTCATGGAAAAGAGAAATTCTACGGTAAACTTGTTGGACAAGCGATCATTACGCGGTAGAAACGGCAGATTGGTTAGAATAGAGGTGTTAAATAAATCTTAGATATTAACACCAGGAAGATAAAATTCATTGAGTAATACATCATACTTTAAGGGTTATCTATGTATAGACATGTAGTCAATATTTGGTAATACAAAAGTGATACTGTCGCGGGAAAAAAGAAATATTCAGGTTCGTAATACTCAAATTTGCACATAAAATAATTTCTCATATGTATATGTGCGAGTGCGCGAGTGCGTGAGTGCGTGAACGCGTGAACTCAGGAGGAATAAATAACACAGAGGTCGATCTATATAATTTTGAACGAACTATGCAATACTCATTTAAATGAAATGTAGCGACCCAGCCGAACAAGGTCTGTTATTGCGAGTTCTGACAAACTTGGAAAAGGTGAAAGAATTATCAACTAAAACCAATCGTTTCAGACCTTACAATACAATATAACATTTCAACGACCTGTGACAGCAACGATTTTCTATGCTCCCTCAGGTCATGTTATCACTGGTAATGTATCCCGATCATGTTATCACTGGTAATGTATCCCGATCATGTTATCACTGGTAATGTATCCCGACCATGTTATCACTGGTAATGTATCCCGACCATGTTATCACTGGTAATGTATCCCGATCATGTTATCACTGGTAAAGTATCTCGGTCATGTTATCACTGGTAATGTATCCCGATCATGTTATCACTGGTAATGTATCCCGACCATGTTATCACTGGTAATGTATCCCGATCATGTTATCACTGGTAATGTATCCCGATCATGTTATCACTGGTAATGTATCCCGATCATGTTATCACTGGTAAAGTATCTCGGTCATGTAATCACTGGTAATGTATCCCGATCATGTTATCACTGGTAATGTATCCCGATCATGCTATCACTGGTAATGTATCCCGATCATGTTATCACTGGTAAAGTATCTCGATCATGTTATCACTGGTAATGTATCCCGATCATGTTATCACTGGTAAAGTATCCCGGTCATGTTATCACTGGTAATGTATCCCGATCATGTTATCACTGGTAATGTATCCCGATCATGCTATCACTGGTAATGTATCCCGATCATGTTATCACTGGTAAAGTATCTCGGTCATGTTATCACTGGTAATGTATCCCGATCATGTTATCACTGGTAATGTATCCCGATCATGCTATCACTGGTAATGTATCCCGATCATGCTATCACTGGTAATGTATCCCGATCATGTTATCACTGGTAATGTATCCCGATTATGTTATCACTGGTAATGTATCCCGATCATGTTATCACTGGTTATGTATCCCGATCATGTTATCACTGGTAATGTATCCCGATCATGTTATCACTGGTTATGTATCCCGATCATGTTATCACTGTTAATGTATCCCGATCATGTTATCACTGGTAATGTATCCTGATCATGTTATCACTGGTAATGTATCCTGATCATGTTATCACTGGTAATATATCTTGATCATGTTATCACTGGTAATGCATCCTGATCATGTTATTACTGATAATGTATACTGATCATGTTATCACTGGTAATGTATCCTGTTCATGTTATCACTGGTAATGTAGCCCGATCATGTTATCACTGGTAATGTATCCCGACCATGTTATCACTGGTAATGTATCCCGATCATGTTATCACTGGTAAAGTATCTCGGTCATGTTATCACTGGTAATGTATCCTGATCATGTTATCACTGGTAATATATCCTGATCATGTTATCACTGGTAATGTATCCTGATCATATAATCACTGCCCGATCATGTTATCACTGGTAATGTATCCCGACCATGTTATCACTGGTAATGTATCCCGATCATGTTATCACTGGTAATGTATCCCGATCATGTTATCACTGGTAATGTATCCCGATCATGCTATCACTGGTAATGTATCCCGATCATGCTATCACTGGTAATGTATCCCGATCATGTTATCACTGGTAATGTATCCCGATTATGTTATCACTGGTAATGTATCCCGATCATGTTATCACTGGTTATGTATCCCGATCATGTAATCACTGGTAATGTATCCCGATCATGTTATCACTGGTAATGTATCCCGATCATGCTATCACTGGTAATGTATCCCGATCATGTTATCACTGGTAAAGTATCTCGATCATGTTATCACTGGTAATGTATCCCGATCATGTTATCACTGGTAAAGTATCCCGGTCATGTTATCACTGGTAATGTATCCCGATCATGTTATCACTGGTAATGTATCCCGATCATGCTATCACTGGTAATGTATCCCGATCATGTTATCACTGGTAAAGTATCTCGGTCATGTTATCACTGGTAATGTATCCCGATCATGTTATCACTGGTAATGTATCCCGATCATGCTATCACTGGTAATGTATCCCGATCATGCTATCACTGGTAATGTATCCCGATCATGTTATCACTGGTAATGTATCCCGATTATGTTATCACTGGTAATGTATCCCGATCATGTTATCACTGGTTATGTATCCCGATCATGTTATCACTGGTAATGTATCCCGATCATGTTATCACTGGTTATGTATCCCGATCATGTTATCACTGTTAATGTATCCCGATCATGTTATCACTGGTAATGTATCCTGATCATGTTATCACTGGTAATGTATCCTGATCATGTTATCACTGGTAATATATCTTGATCATGTTATCACTGGTAATGCATCCTGATCATGTTATTACTGATAATGTATACTGATCATGTTATCACTGGTAATGTATCCTGTTCATGTTATCACTGGTAATGTATCCCGATCATGTTATCACTGGTAATGTATCCCGACCATGTTATCACTGGTAATGTATCCCGATCATGTTATCACTGGTAAAGTATCTCGGTCATGTTATCACTGGTAATGTATCCTGATCATGTTATCACTGGTAATATATCCTGATCATGTTATCACTGGTAATGTATCCTGATCATATAATCACTGCCCGATCATGTTATCACTGGTAATGTATCCCGACCATGTTATCACTGGTAATGTATCCCGATCATGTTATCACTGGTAAAGTATCTCGGTCATGTTATAACTGGTAATGTATCCTGATCATGTTATCACTGGTAATGTGTCCTGATCATGTTATCACTGGTAATGTATCCCGATCATGTTATCACTGGTAATGTATCCTGATCATGCTATCACTGGTAATGTATCCCGATCATGTTATCACTGGTAAAGTATCTCGATCATGTTATCACTGGTAATGTATCCCGATCATGTTATCACTGGTAAAGTATCTCGGTCATGTTATCACTGGTAATGTATCCTGATCATGTTATCACTGGTAATGTATCCTGATCATGCTATCACTGGTAATGTATCCCGATCATGTTATCACTGGTAAAGTATC
Organism: Cyrtodaria siliqua; assembly: GCA_037043455.1. Classification (NCBI taxonomy): domain Eukaryota; kingdom Metazoa; phylum Mollusca; class Bivalvia; order Adapedonta; family Hiatellidae; genus Cyrtodaria; species Cyrtodaria siliqua. The sequence continues at coordinate 39,769 of JAWPHD010009996.1, forward strand.
TCGGTCATGTTATCACTGGTAATGTATCCTGATCATGCTATCACTGGTAATGTATCCTGATCATGTTATCACTGGTAATGTATCCTGATCGTGCTATCACTGGTAATGTATCCTGATCATGTTATCACTGGTATTGTATCCTAATCATGTTATCACTGGTAATGTATCCTGCTCTTGTTATCACTGGTAATGTCATCACGTTATCACTGGTAATGCATCTTGGTCATTTTATCACTAGTAATATATCCTGATCATGTTATCACTAGTAATGCATCCCGATCATGTTATCACTGGTAATGTATCCTGATCATGTTATCACTGGTAATGCAACCTGATCATGTTATCACTGGTAATGCAACCCGATCATGTTATCACTGGTAATGTATCCCGATCATGTTATCACTGGTAATGTATCCTGATCATGTTATCACTGGTAATGTATCCTGATCATGTTATCACTAGTAATGCATCCCGATCATGTTATCACTGGTAATGTATCCCGATCATGTTGTCACTGGTAATGTATCCCGATCATGTTATCACTGGCAATGTATCCTGATCATGTTATCACTAGTAATGTATCCCGATCATGTTATCACTGGCAATGTATTCTGATCATGTTCTCACTGGTAATGTATCCCGATCATGTTATCACTGGCAATGTATTCTGATCATGTTCTCACTGGTAATGTATCCTGAACATGTTATCACTTGTAATGTATCCCGATCATGTTATCAATGGTAATGTATCCCGATCATTCATGTTATCACTTGTAATGTATCCCGATCATGTTATCACTAATCATGCATCCTGATCATGTTATCACTGGTAGAGTATCCCGATCATGTTATCGCTGTTAATATATCCTGGATATATTATCACTGGTAATGCATCTTGGTCATGTTTTCACTGGTAATGTATCCTGATTATGTTATCACTGGTAATGTATCCTGCTCATGTTATCACTAGTAATGTATCCTGATCATGTTATCACTAGTAATGCATTTTGGTCATGTTATCACTGGTAATGCTTCCTGATCATACTATCACTGGTAATGCATTTTTGTCATGTTATCACTGTTAATGTATCCTGATCTTGTTATCACTGGTAATGCATTTTGATCCTGTTATCACTGGTAATGCTTCCTGATCATGTCATCACTGGCAATTTATCTTGATCATGTTATGAATCGTAAAATTAATTATGGGTTGGTAACTCTTAATTTGACAGTCCAGTTTTCGGGTGTGGCCAAGCTGGTTAAAGCTGTTTATAGTGCGTGTATAGAACTTGGATTCTTTAAATAAGTAAGTTATATATATACCTCGTCGTCAGTAGGTTTAGAAACGGTGTACATATTATGTAAAATGTGGCTGTTGCTGGCGGCATAGCTACTTTAAACTTAGCTATTGAAAATGGAGAAATTGTTAGTCGGCTTTATGTCAACAGAGATTATTACAATTTATATTTATTGACATTCACATTAGCGTTTGTTTATTGCTGTGTCCGTAAAAGTCGCCCCGACTATAAATCAGTAGTATTATTACTAACTGGTCCTTTGCGATCATCAAGCCCGATTTTTGTAGCTTTAAAGTAGAATATCGCATAAGCCGGCATTAACGCTCAATACAACCGAGTCTGCTACTTGTATCTTTTGTTTGTGTTTGTTGCTTCCAAGGGATCCCCTTTTCAGTATGTATTGACATTCACACTAGCGTTTGTTTAGTGCTGTGTGGCGGCCTTAAAAAGTCGTCCCGACTACAAATCAGTAGTGTATTACTTACTGGTCCTTAGGGATCATCAAGCCCGTTTGTGTGGCTTTAAAGTAGAATATCGCATAAGCCAGTGCCAGGAGGCGTGATAAGTGTTGCACGTACATTACCTCTCATGAGCAGACTCAACAAAACCGAGTCTGCTACTTTTATCTCTTGTTTGTGTTTGTTGCTTCCGCGGGTTCCCTTTTCAGTATTTATTAACTACACTACATCCAACTTTACCGCACCACCTTATTAAAGACAAGTATATTGCTCCTTTTCAAAATACTTTTGCTTGAGGAAATCTATATGTTTGGCCTATACCGATAACAATTATAAAGCATTTTCTACTAACAGCTTTTTAGGCAATTACACTATTTGGACTTGCCATGTGAATCACTTATATTCCAGTAACATGAAACTGTTTTCTGCATGTTTAGAGGTTGACCACTTTAGAGTTCAACGTTATGCTCCCCGCTTTGATTTTGCAACGACTGGACAGAGTATGAACTCTACGATGATGACTATCCATCTAAAATAGATATAAAAATCAAACGTGAAATGTAGCAATCAAGGACCACAATCAACCACAAACACGCACAGAGACAAACAAACATGTCCTAAAAGGACGGTAACGTTTAATGATGTATTCTCTTGTTGCCCCGGCTTTTAACAAGTCATTGAGTACTTGTGACCTCTACACAAGCCATGGAGTACTTGCTCTGTGGCTAAGCATTTTGCATATGCAAATATACATGCTCATCTTTCTGTTACACGTATATTGCGTCGTTTGTTAGAGGATATAGCCTGGCAGGGATTTCTTTATTTACATTGTTCCATTTTGACAATAGGGTAAGTTTGAGGGTGAAACCCTCAGCGGCCTTACTGGCACTGAGCGTTCCAAGGCGGTGGCCCTATTGTCAACCCTCTTATGTTTGTGATGTTACATATATTGCCTTTTATTTATACTTGTAAGTGGTGATTGATGCGTGATTTTGATTGACTGTGGTCCTTGTATGCTACATGTCCTTTTCGACGTTTGTTTATCTTTATTTATACTGTACACGTTTTATTGGGATGACAATAGGGTAATATTGAGGTTTGGTGCACTCTAGAACCTGGTTTAAAGCACCAGCGGACTTTTCTGCCAATAACCGTTCAAATGCAGTAGATCCTATTGCCAACCATTTTATGTTTGTGACATCATATTTTGCCTTTTGTTCATATTTGTAGTTGTTATATGTTTGTGTACATGTTTGTGGTTGACTGTTGTCCTTCAATGTTACATTTCTTGTTTGACTTTTACTTGTATATACCTATATTCACGTTTTATCTCGAAGAAACCAAATAAATCTTTATTTGTTCACACCGTCTTTATAATAATGCGTCGATAACTCGTTTAAGGGTGTTTACACACCCACACACACGCACACGTATTAAACTAAAATATAAATGTATGAAGCAGCATCTGAATATATAATTCCTAAATTTTGTGACTCAAACTAACAAGCACAAAACAGCTGACCGTAGAATAAACAATTTTAAGTAAAAGTGGCTTTTGCTTGACCTTTAGCATTGCAGTCCCACATCGATATGTTATTTTGCAATTTTGGCAGAGATAACATGCATAGTAAGATAAAAATTGCATGTAAACACCTGATAAACTGGAGTAGTTTGTCTATCTCCGTTTTCCCAAGACATGCTATTAAATTACAGGCTGACATGGACCCATTGTCCACCGGTATCTGAACTACATCACTGTGACAAGAATATGCATATTGTCCACCGGTATCTGAACTACATCACTGTGATAGGAATATGCATATTGTCCACCGGTATCTGAACTACATCACTGTGACAAGAATATACATATTGTCCACCTGTATCTGAACTACATCACTGTGACAGGACTATGCATACTGTCCACCTGTATCTGAACTACATCACTGTGACAGGAATATGCATATTGTCCATCGGTATCTGAACTACATCACTGTGACAGGAATTTGCATATTGTCCACCTGTATCTGAACTACATCACTGTGACAGGAATATGCATATTGTCCACCTGTATCTGAACTACATCACTGTGACAGGAATATGCATATTGTCCACCTGTATCTGAACTACATCACTGTGACAGGAATATGCATATTGTCCACCTGTATCTGAACTACATCACTGTGACAGGAATATGCATATTGTCCACCTGTATCTGAACTACATCACTGTGACAGGAATATGCATATTGTCCACCTGTATCTGAACTACATCACTATGACAGGAATATGCATATTGTCCACCTGTATCTGAACTACATCACTATGACAGGAATATGCATATTGTCCACCTGTATCTGAACTACATCATTGTGACAGGAATATGCATATTGTCCACCTGTATCTGAACTACATCACTGTGACAGGAATATGTATATTGTCCACCTGTATCTGAACTACATCACTGTGACAGGAATATGCATATTGTCCACCGGTATCTGAACTACATCACTGTGACAGGAATATGCATATTGTCCACCTGTATCTGAACTACATCACTGTGACAGGAATATGCATATTGTCCACCTGTATCTGAACTACATCACTGTGACAGGAATATGCATATTGTCCACCTGTATCTGAACTACATCACTATGACAGGAATATGCATATTGTCCACCTGTATCTGAACTACATCACTATGAAAGGAATATGCATATTGTCCACCTGTATCTGAACTACATCATTGTGACAGGAATATGCATATTGTCCACCTGTATCTGAACTACATCACTATGACAGGAATATGCATGAATGAAATATGCTATGCGTAACTAAGGAACATTCCATTCCCATCACTAACTGGTAAAGGCCTTCATTAATGTTGGAAGAACTTGTGGCTCAAACCTAAACTAAAAGCAATAACGTATGTTGAAAGTACAAGTATACGCGTGATGCAACGTTTGTTTATCTCCTCATTTTCTATCAAATTTATATTATATCCACTATTTATTAAGTATCATTCAAATATACAAATGTCATTACTAGCAATACCATAAACTGGTAATTTATTCTCAAACGGTCTGTGTAAATGATCGTTTTAGTAGATTTGGCAGATTATTAGGTGTTCTGGACAATAGGACAATTTGACATTAATTATATTTGCATACTTTATCAGTATATTACTTTAATAAATTTGATTAAAACATGCAAATGCAATTAGTAGTAGTAGTGGCATAACACGTGATGCATTTATTTAGCAACTGGTCTGTTTGTTATTTGGCAGATGTTCTCACATTACGTATATCAAATGCATTAAACAAAATTCCTAATTACTACCTTTTGTATCTTAACTAGTTTTCTTAATTTAAATATATCTTAGAATAGTTGTGCGATAAGTATTATGTTTTGAGCAATAGTTTGTAAAATATATCTTTTTTGTTTAAATTGTTACATTTGTTTGAGATTAACCCTGCTTTTATATGAAAACATGAAATGTGCTGATAAAACACATACAGTGAAACTCCTAGCAGCGGCACGATTGACCTCGGAAAGTGAAATGTCGCGTTAATATGACAAGGATTCAATAAATGTTTTGTTTGTTTGTAACAGACAAAAGTCGAGCTTGTGTTACTATGAAATAGATTTTAATGTCTATTGCTTGGGGTTCATTACTTGATGTTACACTTTTTGTCTTTCTTTTTAGTTCAGTTCCAAACCCTATATTGGAGATATCGTTCTTCTTCTTCTTCTTCTTCTTCTTCTTCTTTTTCTTCTTCTTCTTCTTCTTTACATTTCGTTTTATCTATAAATATATATATTATTATTCGTTTTATTTAACAACTTTTATTGGGGACATATGAAACCACGACACAGAGATAAGGCTTAAGTTTTCGGTTGTGAAAACACCTAAGTTAAGCGATATCTTTAACGTGCACGGGGTATGGCTCTCCCTGCAATGGGATAGACGGCTTTATACCCCTATATGTGAAAGAAGATTATAGTTTCAAAATACTGGGGGAGTGTGTTTTAATAATCCGAGATGTGACCGCACTGTGAATCGAACCCCAGACCTTTTGAAAGAGTTGCAAAGATGCTAACCAATCGGTCACTGAAATTTTATGTCATTAAACCTGTGTTGATAATGTTACATGTATAAACGGCTAACGCGCTGCAAATATCCGTATTTGCTCATTTTAGATTGAATTACAATATGAGCTACTAACTACAAACGTTCCACGCGCATTTAACAATGGCGTAATAGTAGAGCGCCCGGATTCGCATGCGGGAGGTCGTGACACTAACAAAATCATAAAAAGGGTACATGTAGCTCAATTGGTTGACGCTCAGCATACAAAAGGCAGCGCTAGGACTGGTCGACCCGGTATCAGAAAAAAATATGATCATTGCATGTGTAGGAGCTGCGGCATGGTTTACTAGTGTGACAGTACTATAAAGCTGAGCAATTAGCTACGAATGATCGTTAAAGCGACGTAAAATCCAGGCACGGTAAACGTCTTAATCATTTTATCACTTGTTATTTCATCACTTTTTACTTCATTAAATTGTGAAGGTAAAATGTAATGAATTTAGAAGTTACAAAGTTAAAAGTAATGATTTAGGTTTGTTTGTCTGTTTGTAACGTGTTTTACGTCATTAATTAATTAATTAAACAATAATGGTGTCAACGCATAAGCAGATCATATTGTGCGCAAAACCAATTGAAGCAAAGAAAAAGAAGTAACTATAAAGAAATGACATTCTTGCCAATAACAAACGATGTATTTATGTTAGTTCCAGCAAACAAAGCATTCACGCAAATCTTTGTCAAAGGTCAAAGGTGCTGCCGTTATGATATTTCCAAAATGTCTTTTATCAACACATATGTAGTTGTTATGCTAGTAAAATATGATGTCAAAATCATTTTAGTTGGCATATTTGGAATTCGGAACATCGAAAGCTGCACTAATTTGAAGACAATCCAATTTTTTTTACAGTTTGCTTCAATACTAATGGAAAAAGTGCAATAAGAATCTGTGTTTGTAAAGCATTGCCCAGAGAGCGTGTATTTGGGTGCGATAATGCATTTACTGGAAGAGGAATTTACTGTAATCAACACTTTGATGCATTATCAGCTTCAAAGTCAGAAAAATTAAAAAAAAATGTTTAAAAAATCATGATCAAGATAGGACTAGTATAACAATAATTAGTTTCAGAAGTTAGATAAAGATTGGACACCGACAACAAAAACTGTTGCAAAAAACATTAGAAGAGTTCACTTGTCGAATGTATGGTTCAAAGGTATGTCAGACAACAGATTTAAAAGCATTTCGGTGCCAACTATTTTGTGCAATGGGAAGAGACATTGATTCATCACAGACACCACTAGAGAATTGTTTAAAGGGACACATGGCAAATTTGATTTGCTTAAAACACATAAGTATGAACTATTAGAATAGTGAAGAACAAATTGTTTTTGCACATTACTAATTGTTAATTGTATTACACCAATAATATATTTGAAGCCAAAGTAGAATGATGAAGACAAATTGAAAATTCATTTTTCATTTAATTACATGTAAACAGTTTAAAAGTCAAAATGATATTAGATTAATAAATCGAGATGCTTTTAATGCCTGGTAATACCTTCAAGATTGCCGTTTGTCCCTTTAACAAAACATTGTGAACGAGCCAATTGTCAAGCTACTGTCTGGATAAGATGCTTGGACGCCACACAGGATATTAAGTCAGTAGATTATGTGTGGAAACAACCTGAATATGGCGAATTCGAAATAGATCGGGTTGATAGTCCTGCAACTTCTGATGCCGTTTTAGATTTACGTTCTTGAATGTGTATACGACAATGTAAGTTACTTAGTTGTGATTGCTTAGCAATGGCATGATGTGTACAGTCACGTACAAACACATTACATGTGATAATCAAGTAAGCAATGATGATTCTGATGATGTATGGATGGAAGATCATGACGACTAAAGTGAAGCGACAGTAACATGTTTGTGTTTTATATCCAGTTTTAACTCTATATAGTACCATAGTATTAAAATAATACTTACAACTTGTGAATTATACTAATCTTTAGTGGAAACTCCCGAATAAGTCATAGTCAATATTATGACTAGCCTCAACCATCCGATTTCTAATTTAAGGCTAACATCATACTAATCGTGTGGAACTATTGACAACTATGTATAATAGATATAAACAAATCACCATCTATGATAGAATGTATGAAACAATTGTGTAAGTAGTGAATACTTTTTGTCTGCAACCCGTATTATAATAATTGTGTAGCATGTTAAAAAAATGCATGGTTAATGAAGTAGTGGCTTTTGTAAAACACATTTTATTATCATAAATGTATCGAATTTAAAAATAAAATGTGTAATGCATCACTATTATCAAAATGGTGGTAAACTGGATATTTTGAGAAAAACGGAGTGGTTAAATAGTATCTAGGGATATCACCAGTATCAAAAATCATAATAAGAATTTGCCACCTTGGGTGGTACCGACTGATAACATTTCGGGATCGGGCCTACGGCCTATTATCCTTGCGATTGTTTTTCGTTTTAAGCGCAGTTTGTGATTTACTGTGTTCTGTCAGTGCAGCATTTCATGTACGACGTTCAGAGCCATCACATATCAGGGTTTCTATGCAATATCATCCGTGGAAAATAGTATAAGAATATTTCCTGGGTATCCGGTGAACCGATTGATTCTTTTCTTGCATAACTCCAACATGATACCATCGGCCTCGGACCATGTTGACCAGTCAGTATATCATTTACATTATACCCACTAGTAACGTTTTGCATGTTTATTTACACAATGACGTCATGCACCTGTCATTGTTGATATCAGTGTGCGACTTTTATCTTCCGTTATGTGTAAGATCAGGCTTTCCATCACCCATGTAAAACGCGGATAACCTTATCCGGTATGCAAGAACATTAATATAAATCCTCAGCCTCGTAACATTGCCCTAACCCATTTAATGCATATGTGTAAGATTTTCTGTACTTGTCTAAATTGTTCAACTTTTCACAGATATTACATAATGCATTATTGTACAGATATACTGAATCATGTACTCCATATCTATCCTTTACTTTCAAATAGTTGACATAACGTTCTTCGTCAGATCCAAGCGCGTGCATAATATCTGCCAAATCATTAACAGAAGAGAAATCAGCTGTATTAATAAAGGACTCATTTGGGAGAAAGGTGCTGTACTCCATACTGCCCCTGACAACATTTATTACATCTAGCTTATTGATACCGAAGTACTTTTCTGTTACATAATCTTGACATAATGTATTCTCAAATCCAAGATAAAACATGTAGTCAGAACTAATTATATCTTTAATGTTTGGCGGTGCCTTTTCACCACAGTTTCCGAAAACGTCTATGTTGACAAACTTCTTCAGCAAATCCACGTAGGTTTCTCTCTTACTATCAGTTGTACAATGGCTGACTAACCATGCTGCAAACTTACTTTTCCTCTTGAATATCTGAGTGTAGTTCTTAACAGGAACAACTTTTCTTTTAAAAAGGTCACCATATGGAAAGAATATATCCGCATCTTGCTGATAAGTGAATGACCAGTTAAACACATTTTGCCAGTACCGGGTGTTTGTTTGATGAATTTCTGAATATCTAGATTTCGGCGATTGCTGTGTAAAGAATATCCATGCCTGATCTGGGTTTCTGTCTCGAGGTTTAACAGGCGGCACTTTCTCTAAATTTCCGTCGGCCAAAGAAAACACGACGGCAGAAGCTGTTTTCGATCAAGTGTCACTTCACAATTGTTATATGTACACCTATGCATGCGTTGATATGCATGGTGCAAACCTGCTTGAGCTATCCAATTAGGTTGATTCCACCATAAAATAGTGTGTTGTCGAGTTTCCTCGTCAGGAATGTTCACAAACTGTTTTATATCAATATATGGGGACTTCAACCTTGGCGATTTCTCTTCAACAGCATACCGTCCTCTTGAAGAAAACCACGAATATGTAGCCATCTGGAGGGCCAGTGTTATAGCTATACAACCAAGTATTAGTAGTACTCGTTTCAGGTTATTTTCAGTTATCATCTGTGTAATATGATCTCTGAAATGAAGGTGAATCATATAATTTAAATACCAATGTTTAAATACCAACAAATACATAGAGGATCTGACATGAATTGTCATTTCATACAAAATTTTATTAAACGAGTTCAGGAATGTGTTATTAAGCGAGCCTCTGGCGAGCCTAATAACATATTCCTGGACGAGTTTAATAACATTTTGTATGAAATGACAACGAGTGTCAGATCCTTTTTATCACATGGCTCAAAAACGACAAGAAACTACACATTATTGCTTGTGGCGAATCTACATACGGCGGACTGTTACCCTCACAACATCGCCGATTCAGTGCTATATCCACGGACTCCACGGACTAAACGGGTGTTCCGGGACATTGACTAGACGAACGTAATGTCACTGCACTCGATTCGGTCGCCTTGTATTACACATGGTTAATATAAGGAAATACGTAATGGGTATATTATACGGAATACAAGCAGTTCCATGTGATAAAATGAAATACGTTATATACTTTGAAACATCTGTCATTTATTATGACTTTGTTTGAAACATTTTGATAGGAATGATACAAACATGTTTAAACCCAGAACACATATAATACATTCTGTTTTGTGTTTTGTCTTATCTTTATTGTTAAGGTACTCATATTGTAGTAGCGTGCTTGTCTCGGAAGCGAAATGTGTGGGCTAAAGACACGGTTGCGAAAGATGACACCTTTGTAAACCCTCAGTGGAGGTATATATTGGATAGTAAGTGAATGAATGTGTATTTTGATATGATTCTCCCTGTTCATAAATTATCTTGTACTGTACAGGGTCATATTCATGTCTGAAACACGGTAAGGTCGATATTTCCTCATAAGTAACGACGTGTTTTCGTTAACAGTTTACTATTTTGAGATGTATGCAGATTGTCCTTCATAAACTATTTAAAATGATTATTTAAGGCAGTAACTATATTTTGTCTGTTCATTACACATGCTACAGGTAATATGTTGTTATTATGCTCCCCGAAATTTTCAGGGGAGGATATAGTTGCCATCATGTCCGTTTGTAAGTATATGTATGTACGGATTGATGGATATGCGTGCGTGCGTGCGTGCTAGCGTGAGTGCGTGCGTGCGTGCGTGTATGTATTCATGTCCATCTGTCTGTCACGCTTTCTTGCCCGCTCAACGTCTCCTAGGTTTTTCAACCGATTTTCATGAAACATTACAGGAAGTATCAGTATGATGTCTATAAACGAGTACTGTCAGGACGTTCGGGTTCAATGATTTTGGCGGAGTATCGGGTCTTTGAAATGTGTTTAATCTAAAACTTATTCACTCAAATTGTCTTACATTTCTTTCAATTTTCAAGAAATTTCATAGAATGTATCAGTGAGATAGTGAGTGTCTAGTACTTCGGGACTTTGAAGTTTTCAAATCAAACGCTTGTGCCCTCAATTCCTACACTTTTTATCCAGTTTCCTTAAAACTTCATATGATGTATCAGTATGCCGTCTAGTACCGAAATGTTTCAAAAAAGACCTTGCCCTCCAGTCCTATTTGTTTTCGTCCGATTTTCGTGAAACTTTATAGGAAGTATCACTATGGTGTCTAGTAGCGCATATTGCCAAAATGTTCCATTTGAATGATTTTGACTGAGTTATCGGACTTTGACCTTTTTCATTTGAAAGCATTTCCGCTCAACTTCTCCTATATTTTTCATATTGTTTTCATGAAATCTGGAGCTTCTCCGCGCAACTCCTACAATTTTCATATTGTTTTCATGAAATCTGGAGCTTGTCCGCGCAACTCCTACATTTTTCATATTGTTTTCGTGAAATCTAGAGCTTGTCCGCGAAACTCCTACAATTTTCATATTGTTTTGATGAACTCTGGGGCTTGTCCGCGCAACTCCTACATTTTTCATATTGTTTTCATGAAATCTAGAGCTTGTCCGCGCAACTTCTACAATTTTGTCGCTCTCAGCTATCAGGATGAATATATTTGTTTAGGTATAATACATTTCAAAGAACCTCACTAGACTTGGTACCGACCAACCTCCTGGCCTATGGACAATATATGAAATTAATATCATGATATTAAGATACATATATATATATATGTGAAAACTATTATGTTCTCTCAAATTTCAATATTAATTGTTTATTCTCTCGAAAAGATGTTCATGAACGCAAAGGAATAATATAATATATATATATATGTATCTATGTGTATCTATGTATACTGCCGCGCAAAAGAAACACAAGACGGGAATTTCCGCTATTTATTGTATGAACAATATGTTGCTGTTAATGGAATGGTACATGGCTACGTAAGACTTTTTCTTTCGGAAAAAAATACTAGAACAACAATACACAGATAGTATTCCTTCAAAGTTTCATTATTGACACGGTACGCGTTTAGCTCAAGCATCATGAGCATGTGAGCAAACTTAGGATGCAATATTTTGCAAACTCTTTACGTTAAATACAGTACTAAACTGGCTCAGTTTTTCAAAGAGGAACTTCAACATTGATGACTTTCTTGTTACAAGGTGTAGTGTGATTAAAACGTCTACAACATCACAGATGTGTTTCTTTCTCTAATTAACTGTAACATTTTATTCAAAACATATTGCAATGGGATTTCTTTGGAACATTATGTGGATTTTGCGTTTCTTTTGCGTTTCAGTATATGTATGTATGAAGTTTATTATCTTCAGCGGCCTTCATATTTAATATCATATATATTTCATATATATATATATGTATACGTCAACAACTTATGATAAAAAATTGCAAAAATATTCCCCGTTTTATATCATTGTGATGGATATCCTGCTACAGACGAATAAACTAACGAAAAAATGACCGGCCGTAGGACGGAAGGTGCCACTACTATATGCCTTTTTTCTTCTAGGGCATAAACATCTTTTCGAGAGAAATAAACAAATTAAAGTTAATATGTTCAAATTTCAGTTTATCTTCAGTGCCTTTTTTCCATTGAACGTTCCAAAGCGGTACCCCTGTTGTCAACCCGGTGTCTCTGTTGATTTTGCTTTCATTTATTGTCTATAGTAGGTTGGTCGGTACCATCTCTGGTGGCAAACTCTAGTGAGGTTCTTTGAAATCTATTATACCTAACAAAATATATTCACTCTTATAGACTTCTGAGAGTGACATCTTATGCCCTGATTTTGGGCAAAATCATTTGATGCATTTTAAAGCATGTTCATCATATTAAATTATGCTAAATACTTTATCTTATAGTAAACTAAAGGTTTGTAGCGATTGCTTTTTTTTTACTACAAGATTTTGGGCGAAAACTTTGGAATTTTATCAAAAAATCAATGAAAACTGGAATAGTTTTATATAAAAAAAACAGACAGCTGTATTCAAGAATATATGTTTGTTTTGATATTAAATACAACGAATCATCTTACACTTTCCACCAGTTATCTTGTTATCTTGTATGATCTTTATTTCGAACACAATTTTGTGTCAAAATTTCCACCTATAACTAATATAGCTGAAAACTGAAATTCATTTTGTAAAAATCACAATATGGTATTTGATGAAGGATGCTTTTATTATTAATGTGTTTCAAAGTATTTGGCTTACAATAAGTTCAAGTTTAATAGGCTTACATGTCTTTAACTGTGTCACAAAATTAAACGAAAATCTTTCATTCTGTGGAAAAATCGCTGAAAACTGGATTCTTTCCGGAGGAAGAAAACATGCTATATATAGAAGTAATGTGCGAAATGAGAATATGGACTGTTCCTGAATTGTTCTGCGCAAAGTAAGATTTTTTTTAATTCGCGGTATTATCTGAATTCTTAAAATGCGCGGTTCAATTCCGGAATCGTCCGTGCGCAGAGTGGGAATTTGGACAAAGTAGGAATATTTTAGTTCTAGTTGTAACTATAATACTGACGGCAAAGGCCTTCATTTATGTTGGAAGAACTTGTGGCTCAAACCTAAAATAAAAGCAATAACGTATGTTGAAAGTGCAAGTATACGCGTGATGCAACAAATGTTTTCTGCTCATTTTCTATCAAGAAAGAAATATTAAAAGATCGGACAGAGAAAGTAGCATTCAAGGGGGACAGTCAACCACAAACACAGAAACAAACACGCAAACAGAATTTATATTAATATCCACTTTTAATTAAGTATCATTCAAATATCCAAATGTCATTACTAGCAATACCATAAACTGGTAATTTATTCTCAAACGGTCTGTGTAAATGATCGTTTTAATAGTAGATGTGGCAGATTTATAGGTGTTCTGGACAATAGGACAATTTGGCGTTAAATATATTTGTATACATTATCAGTATAAATTATTACTTTAATAAATACGATTAAAACATGCAAATGCAATTAGTAGTAGTAGTGGCATAACATCTGATGCATTTATTGAGCAACTGGCAGATGTTCAATATTTGACTTATTATGTATATACAAGTACATACGAAGGAATATGGCACCAAACCAGTGTCCAATGTGTGTATAAAGAAATCATAGGAAAATCTCTAAAATAGTTTATATAGGGAATGCCCAATTTGACCGGTTGTTAGAAATATTATTGTCTGCGTTTCGTTTATTTTTTTATATTTTTATCCAGATAACGTAGCACTGAATTCCTGGCTGATAGTTTGGCGATTTCCGTCGGTCCGTCCTTCTGTCTGTCTGTATGTCCTTCCGTCCGTCCGTCCGTACGTCCGTATGTCCGTCTACACGTTTTGGTTAAAGTTTTGTTTTTCATCATTTCTCGAAAACGGATTGTCGGAAAGCGTTGAAAATTGGCACACATGTTCGTTGTCATTACACACTGGGATATGACAAGAAACATAACGCTGCCATGTATTTCACTTGAATTATCCCGCTCACCCCCCCCCCCTCCCCCGCCCTCCTCCCCATAAAAAATACTGTTTACTTAGCTTTTTCAGATTTTTGTTATATATTATCAATTTATAAAGACGGGTGGAACAAATAAGCATATGAAATTTGAAATAAATAGGTTTCAAAGCACTATAAAATTCCTAATTACTTACTTTTGTATCTTAACTAATTTTCTTATTTTAAATATATCTTGGAATAGTTGTGCGATAAGTATTATGTTTTGAGCAATAGTTTGTAAAATATATCTTTTTTGTTTAATTGTTAATTTCTTTGAGAGTTACCCTGCTTTTATATGAAAACATGAAATGTGCTGATAAAACACATACACCTAGCAGCGGCACGATTGACCTCGGAAAGTGAAAGGTCGCGTTAATATGACAAGGATTCAATAAATGTTTTGTTACTATATAACAGATTTTAATGTCTGTTCATTACTTCATGTTACACTTTTTGTCTTTCTTCATTTGTTGTTTAGTTCCAAACACTATATTGGGGTATCCTTCTTCTTCTTCTTCTTCTTCTTCTTCTTCTCCTCCTTTTTTTTAAATTTTGTTTTATCTATATATGTATATATTTTTTTTATTATTTGTTTTATTTAAAAGCCTTTATTGGGGACATATGAAACCACGACACAGAGATAAGGCTTAAGTTTACGGTTATGAAAACACAAAAGTTCAGCGATATCTTTAACGTGTATGGGGTATGGCTCTCCCTGCAATGGGATAGACGGCTTTACACCCCACTTGAAAGAAGGCATAGTTTCAAAATACCGTGCACGTGTAAAATACTGCGGGAGTGTGTTTTTAAAATTTGAGATGTGACCGCACTGTGAATCGAACCCGAGACCGTTTGAAAGAGTTGCAAAGATGCTAACCAATCGGTCACCGAAATTGTATGTCATTAAACATGTGTTGATAATGTTGTTACATGAATAAACGTCTAACGCGCTGCAAATATTCGTATTTGCTCATTTTAGATTGAATTACAATATGAGTACTAACTACAAACGTTCCACGCGCATTCAGCAATGGCGTAATAGTAGAGCGCCCGACACCAATGGTCGTGACCGGTTCATACTAAAGATTTCATAAACAAGGGTACTTGTAGCTCAATTGGTTGACGCTCAGCATATAAAAGGCAGAATACAGTGTGATTGGGCGGAGTATCATGGCATGTATAGCAGCTGCGGCATGGGTTTCTGGTGTGACAGTACTATACAACTGAGCATAGAGCTACGAATAATCGATAAAGCGTCGGTAAACTCCAGGCACGGTAAACCTCTTAATCACGTTATCACTTGTTATTTCATCACCTTTTACTTCATTAAGTGCAGGTAAAACGTAATGAATTTAGAAGTTACAAAGTTAAAAGTAATGAGTTAAGTTTGTTTGTTTGTTTGTAACGTGTTTTACGACATTTATTAATTAACTAATTAATTAATTAAAATTATTATTCAATAATAATGGTGTTTTATGGCAAGTCAACACATAAGTAAGTCATATTGTGCGCAAAACCCATGGAAGCAAAGAAAAAGAAGTAATTCACGCAAATCTTTGTCAAGATAACGCTAAGTTTTTTTACGAAAGGTCAATGGTGCTGCCGCTATGATTTTCACTGTAACAGGAATCAAAGCCCGCTTATTAAGATATAAACCGCTTAACACTGGTAGGAAATAATATAAAAACATTTGACCTATTTACTGCAGATGTTCCTCTATAATAAAATGAAACATTTCGAGTAACTGTTTAATCAGCTTTAACATTAAATATTTACAAAATGTCTTTTACAATATAGTATCATATTATTTAAATAAAACTTACAAATTGTGAATTATACTAATCTTTTGTGGAAACTCCCGAATAAGCCATAGTCAATATTATGACTAGCATCAACCATCCGATTTCTAATTTAAGGCTAACATCATACTTATTGTGTGGAACTATTGATAACTATGTATAATAATTATAAACAAATCACCATCTATGATAGAATGTATGAAACAATTGTGTAAGTAGAAAACACATTTTATTATCACAAATGTATCGAATTTCAAAATAAAATGTGTAATGCATCACTGGATATTTTGAGAAAAACGGAGTGACTCTAAATATTGGCTCTTTTCATGACATAAGCTGCTAAAACTAGAAGTCTATCAGGGTTAAATGGTATCTAGGGATATCACCAGTATCAAAAATCATAATAAGAATTTGCCACCTAGGGTGGTACCGACCGATAACATTTCGGGATCGGGCCCACGGCCTATTATCTTTGCGATTGTTTTTCGTTTTAAGCGCAGTTTGTGATTTACTGTGTTCTGTCAGTGCAGCATTTCATGTACGACGTTCAGAACCATCACATATCAGAGTTTCTATGCAATATCATTCGTGGAAAATAGTATAAGAATATTTCATGGGTATCCGGTGAAGATAAGGAATTCTAACCCGACGTATAATTGTTTTTATCTGAACCGATTGATTCTTTTCTTGCATAACTCCAACAATGATGCCGTCGGCCTCGGACAGTCAGCATATCATTTACATTATACCCACTAGTAACGCTTTACATGTTTATTTACACAATGAGGTCATGCACCTGTCATTGTTGATATCAGCGCCCGACTTTTATCTTCCGTTATATGTAAGATCATGCTTTCCATCACCCATGTAAAACGATAACGATATCCAGTATGCAAGAAAGTTAATGTAAATCCTCACCCTCGTAAAATTTCCCTAACCCATTTGATGCATATGTGTAAGATTTTCTGTACTTGTCTAAATTGTTCAACTTTTCACAGATATTACATAATGCATTACTGTACAGATATACTCTATCATGTACTCCATATCTATCCTTTACTTTCAAATAGTTGACATAACGTTCTTCGTCAGATCCAAGCGCGTGCATAAAATCTGCCAAATCTTTAACAGACGAGAAATCAGCTGTATTAATAAAGGACTCATTTGGGAGAAAGGTGCTGTACTCCATACTTCCCCTGACTACATTTATTACATCGAACTTATTGATACCGAAGTACTTTTCTGTTACATAATCTTGACAAAATGTATTCTCAAATCCAAGATAAAACATGTATTCAGAGCTAATGATATCTTTAATGTTTGGCGGTGCCTTCTCACCACAGTTTCCGAAAACGTCTATGTTGACAAATTTCTTCAGCAAATCCACGTAGGTTTCTCTCTTACTATAAGTTTTACAATGACTGACTAACCATGCTGCAAACTTTCTTTTCCTCTTGAATATCTGAGTGTAGTTCTTAACAGGAACAACTTTTCTTTTAAAAAGGTCACCATATGGAAAGAATATATCCGCATCTTTCTGATAGGTGAATGACCAGTTAAACACATTTTGCCAATACGGGGTGTTTGTTTGATGAATTTGTGAATATCTAGTCTTCGGCGATTCCAGTGTAAAGAATATCCATGCCTGATCTGGGTTTCTGTCTCGAGGTTTAACAGGTGGCACTTTCTCTAAATTTCCGTCGGCCAAAGAAAACACGACGGCAGAACTTAGAAGCAGCTGTTTTCGATCAAGTGTCACTTCACAATTGTTATATGTACATATATGCATGCGTTGATATGCATGGTGCAAACCTGCTTTAGCTATCCAACTAGGCTGATTCCACCATAAAATAGTGTGTTGTCGAATTTCCTCGTCAGGAATGTTCACAAACTGTTTTATATCAATATATGGAGACTTCAACCATGGCGATTTCTCTTCAACAGCATACCGTCCTCTTACATAAAACCACGAATATGTAGTCATCTGGAGGGCCAGTAGTATACAACCAAGTATTAGTAGTGCTCGTTTCAGGTTATTTACAGTTATCATCTGTGTAATATGATCTCTGAAATAAAGGTGAATCATATAATTTGAATACCAATGTTTAAATACCAACAAATACAACAAAATACGTTATATACTTTGAAACATCTGTCATTTATTATGACTTTGTTTGAAACATTTTTGATAGGAATGATACAAACATGTTGAAACCCAGAACACATATAAAAATACATTCTGTCTTGTGTCTGGTCTTATCTTTATTATTAAGGTACTCGTATTGTACTAGCGTGCTTGTCTCGGGCTAATGTGTGGGCTAAAGACACGGTTGCGAAAGATGCACATTTGTAAACCCTCACTGGAGGTATATATTGGATAGTAAATGAAGGAATGTGTATTATGGTATGATTCCCCCTGTACATAAATTACCTTGTACAATGAAACACGGTAAGGTCGATGTTTCCGACGTTTTTCCACAGGCCGATTTTGGTAACGGTGAAGCGCATTTCAATTGCGATCATGACCAAGCGTCTGATCTACGTTCTATAAATAGATATAGAAAGTTGGATTCTCCCTCAAATGCAGGCGCGTGACTTACACAAATGCGGATAGAATAATGGCGAATACTCCTGTCAATCTAAAACACATTACGCGTAAACAATTACAGATTAAATTAATCCTGTCTTTTATCAGGGTCCTTATATAAGGACTCTGCTTTTATGAATATGTCTAAAATGTTGAAACAAAAAAACTGAATAAACTAACGAAGATGTTGTGTTTTACAACTTAATTCTTACTCAATAACTTTCACTGTTATTCGCATCACCTAACCATCTTTAAAGGGACACACGACAATCTTGGAATTTGTATCAAGCACATTAAATTTAATTAATCCACTAAAAAACAAAATTTTAACCAGTTTGCAAATAATTTAATAAAATATAGTACAATTGGATTCGTTTTTTCCCCCTCGTTATGTACCATAAAAAGGTTTCAGTATATTATTAGTGCAATATAATCAACAGTTAATAATATGTAAAAAACAAATTGTTTTGAAATACCAGGGTCATTGGTTGATGCAGTCTAAAGAAAATATTCACTGGTCGATTAATTGTTACAATAAAACTCGGTTTTAAAATCGGTTTTAAATTAAAATTTAACTATTGTGTCAAATAGATTGTACCGGCAAAAAAATCTAAATATATTAAAATTAATGTGAAACATTACAATTTCATAGCTGTTTTTTTCCCCGACGAGTCAGCAGTTCTCAACGATTGTCACACAATATTTAGTTTTAAATGTTTTAAAACGCAAGTATGTCTTTTAAGCAAACACAGTGTAAGAACGGTTATACCTAGTATAAATATATATATCAAAAAGCCATTCCATTTATTTTAAATAGTGTTATCAAATTTGAGATGCTTTACATGGACTTAAACTAAAGGAATACACAAATTTCCCTATGTATAATATGTAATACATGCTGCTGTTAATCGAACCGTTCATGGCTGCATTAGATCTTTCCTTTCGGAAAAAAGACTGAAACAACACATAAGACAGCAAATGTTTTCCCTTGAAAGTTTCATTACTGACAGAATACTCGTTGAGCAAACTTAGAACGTAACATTTTGCAATCTCTTTAAAGTAAATAAATGGCTCAAATTTTCAATGCGGAACTTACAAAGTGTACTGTGATTAAAATCATTCTAAGTAATATTACTCGGACTTGACTGTGCAGTATATATATTATATAGCAAAGATTCCCGAGTTGTATTTCTTTTTTTCCTTTAGTATATGTAGGAAAAAAAGTAAAACAAGTCCTTTCGGAAACCACAAGGTATAGAGCGCACATATATTGCATGTAGTATTAGCTTATGGTCCTTTGTTCAAATGGTAATGCCCCGGGATTAGCAGATTTTATATCAAATTTATCTAGCACAATCTTTAAAAAATCTTCTCTTATTAACTAGAGGTCTAATATTTAGCATGTACCATACATTCTTAAAACAATCTTCTCTGAACCCACAAGGCGTAGGGCTCTCATATATCGCATGCAACCTCAGCTTATGTCCTCTAACACGTGTATTCAAATGTTGACTCTGGTGTCAAATCTGGCTCCGCCCTGGGGTAATAGTTTTACGTAGAGTTATCTGGTTATATAGTAAAATAAAATATGTGTCCCATCTTCTTTTTTGAAACAACAAGAGGTCTAAAATGTTGCATGTACCATAGATAATGGTCCTCTACCAAGCATGTTTGAATGGTGACCATATGTTTAATTTGCTCTGCCCTTAGGGGCACAGTTTTACATAGTCTTATCATGGAACATATTGAAAACTCTTCTCTTATTTTACCAGGCATTATTTTGTCTGACCCCCCACTTGAACTGTTACTGCTGCAAGAGTTTACAATGGACACGGTTACCAGGTAAACGATCATGTTTGCCTCCTTGTTTTGAAAACAATCTTTGTAATGATTTTCATTTGTAAATACATGCCAGCTCAAAAAATGGCATTTCTTTTGTTATTTTTTTTTTTAAATTGAAACAAAAAAATGCCTACCTTTGCCTACCCAACATTTCAACTTAGTGTCGGGAAAGGGCAAACATAAATATGTTTAAGGATGGCCTTATGTCCCGTTTTATTGGGATGACATTAGGGTAAGTGTGAGGTTTGGTGCACACTAGAACCTGGCTAGAACCTACTTTAAACCCCCTCCTGCCTTTTTTGCCACTGACCGTTCCAAGGCGGTAGCCCTATTGTCAACCCTTGTGTGTTTGTGATGTCTTATTTCGCATTTTATTCATTTTTGAATGCAAGGTTGATTTATCAACTTGCATTCATAGTCATTGCTTTTGGCGCCTCCTACTCGCCATCTGGCGGATAACCTACATGTTTTGTCATAATCGAGGCTTCAAGTCCTACATGAATGCTGATCTATACTAGACAACGTATTGTATGCTGAAAACAACTATAATGCATATAAACAGGTCGGGAAACTCTACGAAAATTTCATTATGTATGAGTTGTGGGCGAGTTTTTTTTCAAGCGAGTTTTTGCAAGAGTTGTTTCAATATATTTATGTATAATTGTAACAATTATTTCAAAAGGGTTTAAGTGATTCACGATGTCAGTGAATCATTATTAATGATAAGATGAAATAAAGAAACATTTTTAGACATTAGACACCTCTGGATTGTTATTCTGTTGGAATATAGTATATATAGAAATCTTGTTATCGTTATATATTCTGCATTTAAGATTGGATTTGATCAAAACATTCATTATTTGTAGAGTTTAGGGTCTAGTTGTGCAAGAACATTAACACGTGTCTCTACGTCATGACGTCAATGACATCACAATGTTATCAAAAACCGTTTTTTTCACTGATCGCATTTGTTAAGTTGTTTTACTATAAAATCAATCAGTGTCTGTCTCAGTCAACGCTGACAGTTTTAACAACATGACGTCAACCAAAATGGCCACATCACTGACCGTTGTGACGTCATCATGTCATCTAATTTGGAAAGCCCGTGTTTGACCAGGTTCTGATCAAAATCTATTCATTCATGACAAATGTCAAGCTCCAGATTATCTGAGTTTTTATTCATAACAACTGTCAAACTCAAGATTATCTGAGTTTTTATTCATAACATGTGTCAAGCTCCAGATTATCTGAGTTTTCATTCATAACATGTGTCAAGCTCCAGATTATCTGAGTTTTCATTCATAATGAAAAGTTGCATTTTGTTTGATGTTTATTTGTATTTGCATGCATATTTCACAAAATGTTTTTATGTCCATTTTCAAAAATATATTTTGGAGTCTATTGTTTTTCTCAGTAATGTTAGGTGAATTCGGGCACTGTACAAACAGATTTAATGTTTTGTTTGTAAACATGTATTTCGAAATCGACTAAATCATGAAACTGCACATGGCTGTAGCATTTTAACCTACTTCCTCAGGCAAGGTTCTGTTCTGTGTCTTGTTTTCGTTGTTTTTTTATCAAAATTATGGCCATGTTCACCCTTGTATTTACCAGTGAACTATTAGTCGATTTCTTTCTATCACCTATACATTTGTTTTTTTATTTTTTAGTAAATACTATAGTGAAGTTTATTTTCAATGTGTGGGACAGACATAGGGAATTGAATCAACGGGTAGTGCCTCTTGTTAACTTATTTGTCCCTGCAACAGAAGGCGTTTTCTAGGTTACGCTACTGAACTTGGACAAGTTCAAAACCAGTTGCATCAGACTAGACACATCAGAGTTATCTAGCCTTTGATTTTTTAAAACTACTCTGTAAATGACATAATTTTAGACATGGAGGTCATCTTGAGTGACAGCTTTGCCATACAACACAAATCTGTCTATCCATCAGCAATTTCATAAAATAATATTCTAGTCTAGATTTGAAGCAGTTTAATGACAATTGATCACAATATTACATATTTGTAATGGATCGACCCTCTAAGATTTTTGTAGGTCGCCCAAGATCGCCAATTTGGCTAAAACTATGTCAAATTTATGGAAATTTTAAATGTCCAGCAATCGTGCAAATATTCATACAGTCTTTAAATTTCCTATCAAACCTTGCATTCTCAGTACTTTCAGTACTTTGATTATATATAGTTGTTCTTTGTTTCTGTGTGTGTTTGTGGTTGACTGTCGTTCTTGAATGCTACTTTTCCTGTTCGATATTTATAGCTATATAATGGGCGATACCAGTCTGGTGACCTATTACTTTTAAAGCCGAAATATTCTTAGGATAGCCTATTCTGGCTAGGTAGCAAATCTTAAAAAAACATATGAAGAAACTGTAGGAAAGGGCCTTAAATGTAGTATTTTCATACCACAAATACAAAACTGTAATCGGACCGCAACATTACGTGGTCCGAATATTAACTTCGATACCCCATCCACCCCCTTCTCCAACAAGCGAAAAACGGGGTTGTCAGGGGTATGAAATAAAACCTTAATTTCGGCTAACATGTACGCATATTGTAAAATTAGAACATTTAATATGCAATTTTAAACAGGTTTTGCCTCAGTTTGGCTTCTGTTTCTCATTTTTTTTATTGTCGAAATATCCTTTATGAAATCCTGTAAATATAAACGTTCACATCATTAATGGAATTAAGACGGGACCACGTAATGATTTAAATACCTGATCTAATCTTCCATGTATCGTGTTACCAGTAATTAATTTTTGTCATGCTTTTTCAGTGACAGGTAGCGTTGAAAATAGGTCAATAATACGTTTAAATCGGTGTATATACCAGTATACCAGTATCTCTATTAATTTTCACAAAATAATAGTACACAGTATATATGTCTCATATGTAAACCTAATATTGTATGATAATTATATAGATTCATAATACAAAACAATTGAAAGCTTGAACATTCTACAATCGTTTATCAGAAAGTAGAATCTGTCGGTCATACCTTGTTTTTTTTGCTTAATCTACACATAAAGTAGTTAACATTTTGAAAAAGGCAATTATGTGACGCATAGACTTTCTCAGCTATACAAAAACTACAACGCATATTGTGTATATTTATTGCATGCATGAACCGAAGTTTTGTATCTTTGTTGATTAATTCATGTTATGGAGAGAGCGTAGACTCTATCCGACTTAGTGTTTATCCACAATGTTTCTATTGATTCCATATCTTCTACTTATAGATAAGGCTCTTCATGATCATGATTAAAATACTTTTGAGTAAATGTAGGCAACATTTGAAATTATGAGTCCTCTGATTGGTTTAAACAGTTGCATTATGTGGTCTCGCCTTAATTCCAAAGTTTGTATTATCAGGATTTTAGAATGGATATTTCGACAATAAAACACATTTAAAATATGTTTTACCTGGTTTAATATTACAATATGCAAACATTTTAATCCAAAATTAAGAATTTATTCATACCCCAGACAACCACGTTTTCGCTTCTTCGAGAATATTGTAAAATTAGAAAATTTAATATGCAATTTTAAACATTTCGATGGGGTTAGAAAGTGAATACTCGGACCACGTAATGGATAAACACTCAATATAGTTAACTTCGCAATGATATATGCATCATGTTTCCCAGGACCAGGGTCAAATTTACTATGGAAATTAAGCAAGCAATATTTCAGACAAATTAGAGTTCTTTTAATTTATTTTTTTCACTGTCCTTTCCAAATCGGTACCCTTATTATCAATCCTTTTATGTTTGTGGTATGGCATGCCTTACTATATTTGTCCTTGTGGTTTTTGTGTGTTTTGCTTGCGTGTTTTGATTGAATGTGTTCTGTGTATGCTAACTTTCCTGATTGACTTTGCACACTAACTTAGATTTGCCATCTATTTATATAGAACACTTGTATACAAACAAGTAAAAATAACGGTTGATATCAAAAGTTTAAAAAGCATAAAAGTTTCTCAATATTAGAGAAGGAAACGTCGTTTTCCTAAAGTATATACGAGGGGTGTTACGAAATTAATGTCACTGACGCTGTTATTTTTTCAGCAAACAAAACAAAAATCTATTTCATTTAAATGTAACCATTGAAAATATATAAAAATTATTAAAACAAAGAAACATTAAGAGTTTTGTAATCTGATTTCCTAGCCCTATTAAAACATACATGTAATGCATACTGCATATGTTTGTAATGAGATGAAAGGCCCTCTACATTCGATCGTTTTCAACGTTTGAATAATAAAGGTTTAGATTGGCAATTTCTATAGACCATAATATAGTCGTACGTGTAGTTTAAAGCTATAGAAAATGTATAATTTTATTGTTTTTATACGACATAAAGCGTTTGAAAAAGTACATATAATGGGAATGATTGTCAACTGTAAAATATTTATTGTCAGATTTTCACATAATGTAGGCACAATAAGTCTTTATAATTTCAGATTAGGTTACAACATATACAATATAACAAACACTATTAATAACATTTCAAACGTATCAGTTTCTTAATAATCCGAAAATACACATTCCGCCATATTTCTACATAACTTAGATATAACTTATATATTTATATAATAATAAGCTACCAGAACACGCATGCATTGACACGTGCGTGGACTACAACCTGAAACGCTTTTGCGGATTACAATGCTTTACGTTTTAAAGAATAACAATACGCTTGTGGTAATATTAGTTCGAATAATTATGCAAATCATTTCTATGCGGTCTTTTTAACTTCAGAAATAATAAGGTGCTGTGTCCTAAGCTAAGCTGAAAGTGTATGTATGGTCATAATTTCAGCCGCTGCAGCTAATAACGTAACACTTGAGGCAAACACATGTATACGTGTACCTTGCATACAGAACGTTTAGCATCAGTTTGGCTTCTGTTTGAAACTCATGATGTAGAATAGTTGGATAACATTTACCATGATAATTATAACGAAACGGTTCAACCATCTATTTTACCAAATAGGTCAAGTTATAATTTGGTTTACCTTTTTACACATTTGACTTTAACTTTGTTTACGTATATTTTTCTAGACGAAAACCATTGTGTATTAGTCTAATTAAAGAATGGTCCCAATGATCAGTACATGAAAAATGCTTATTAATAAAAGCAGACAATTCTCAAGTTTTGGCGTCTTTGTGATCAAGATAGATTCAGGACGTTTCGGCATCAAACCATTTCGACACCTAGACGAATCGGCACCTAGACGTTTCGGCATCAAACCATTTCGGCATCTATTTTAATTTTTACCCTAGACGTTTCGGCACCCATTTATATTTGAGTATTATAATGAAGTAAAGAAGTAAAGAAATTAAATATTTTCTATAAGATCACTTGTAATTCATTTAAAATGCAAAGTTATTTGCCTTAACGGCAACTCCGAAGCGGGTTTGAGCCTGGATACAACTAAAACATGAATATAAATAGGGCCCATATGATAATCACTTGTAAAATTTAAGTAAATAGGACTTTTATATTATATTGTAGATTGTAGCATCGTCACTGAAATTCCCTTTGTAATAGCTCAGGTGTAAATCGTTAATTGAACATATTTGAATTGAATATGTTCCCTTTAACATGTATAATAATGTATACCTAAAGACCAAATAAAAACTTATCTGTATTCATACAGTATCTTTTAATTCTTTACTTTACCTTCCTGTCATCTCCATATCGCCGACTACAGGTATGTGACTTGAAAACTAACCCACTATTAAAAATCGTTTACATATAACGCACGCGTTATACTTGTCTTGTTTCTGTATGTGGAGTCGATTATGTAGTTCTTTAACTTACTATTGATAAATTTTCTTCGGTTCATTTCTCCTTAGCCGGCAAAACATCACTACTATTGTGAGAATTAAATCGTCCTATAAATTTTCCTCAATTTTTGATTGAGTTAAACTTTTGAGAATAGTTGACAATTTATACATGTCACACGTTTATTAAAAACATTCTGTTAAATTAAAACTGGTAAGTGTGTATATATAATTAGTGTTACTATACCGTTTTCCTGATATCCCGTTTGCATATTCTTTATTTGTGTCCATCATTTAGAAGTACACTGTATTTCCACTGTTTACACAATGTTATACTGTTTGTATGACAAACGTTATGCAAGTAAACAATATGTGAATGTTAGAATCACAGCAGGAACGCCAACCTTCTTGCAGTGATATTGTAGCCAATAATCCATGCCACCACACAAATCACGTGACGATAGCTGAGGCCGTGTGATTACAATATGGCGATACACTAGGTAATGCTTGGTACAGCAAATTATTGCCGTAACCAACAGGCAAATTGGCAATAACATCATCACCTTCGAGAAGATTTTGAAACATGCAACCTCTTTTGGCTTGGGTGTAATCTCTTTCATAAATTTACGCACAGCTTCTAGTAATGTTCTCAACGGAATACATGTTTGTTTACAAGTAACCAAGTAACTGGTGTGCATATATATCGCTAAATTTGTTTTTATTTTTATAAATAAATTATGTTTGTAACCTGATACCGTTTTTCACACTATCTTCCTATATTATGAACAAAGCAAGTTGAAATATTGACCTATAACCAAAAACAAAAAAAATAAATTTAGCTGGATTTCAGCTATAAATGTGTGTGGTGGCAGTGGTTAATTGAAGGTAGCGCCGTGGTGTAATGGTTAGCATTGCGGCTAAGTAACCCAGGGATCGCGCGTTCAATCCCAGCCAGGACCGAATTTGGGTTAATTACCGAAATATTTCAAAAGTATTTCCTACCTTACCAGTCCTTCGGATGAGACTTAAAACCTAGGTCTGCTCGCTAAAATGCTTAGTGCAATACAGCAAGGATAAATAAACGCTTATACACACGGTTACTGTAACAGATAGGAGAAGTAACCACTGCGGGTAGTTTATAGGAACGCCAGCCCTATGGCGTAGGAATATCTATTAAACATGGTCACGTGATAAAATCGATAACAAAATGACATCATCGGCGAAATTGAGACTGGTAATTTTTATACACCTCTTATATATAAACTGTGATTATGACAAAAGACAATCACGGATCGTTGTTAAAGTAATAATATATTCACAAACTACATTGGTCGAACATAATTACAATGACATGATTACCCACTTAAAGTGGCACACACCAATTTTAATGTATTTCACAAAACAGTAAAGCAAGAATCTATTATAATGGTTGTATTTGTTAAATGTGTATATACATAGAGTCCCATCTGGACGTTTATTCTTAAATCGTTATTGTGTATATGCCGTTTGAACACCTCCATGAAGGACAATTTAAGTGGTCTACGCAAGATTTATGGAACCATCCAATGGAACGGGCCCTATATGAGTTGTCACTCCAGACGGAACATAATTTATTGTCACGCTTTACAAGGTCGTCAATAAGGCCCGGTAATCTGCATTGGCAGTATATTTTATTTATTGTTGATTCGCCGATTGGCATTTTTGGCATTTTCCTAACTTTCGGAAACAATGAGTATACATTTGGTTCCCAGTTCCCAGTGCCTGGTTCCTGGCTCCTTATTCGAATCAAATTGGGAACCAAAAACTGGGAACTAGGAACTTGTTCCAGGTTCCCGGATCCTAGTTCTCGATTCGAACCCAATGAAAACTGAATAATATCACCTTGATTTTCATATTGCACTTATCCCAGTTTTATGAAAACGACATGGGATGTTATAAAATCGGCAAAATAAAAAAGTAGGATGTTATTTTCAGAGTTATGTTTCCGAAATATCAATTACTATGATACTTTACAATTTCCACATAATTTCAGCAGGCTTGAACACGCACAGAAACCAGTTCCTTATTCGCACCGAATAGGAAACAGGGAACTGGCTACTAGTGTTCGGTTCCCGTTTTGAACCCAAAAAGGAACTGAACAATTTCACTTTTATTTTGCAATGCAATTATCCCAGTTTCATAGTAAACGACATGCAATGTTATAAACACATGAAAACATGCAGTTAAATTTCTTTACCATTCCGTTTCCTCCTGTGTTAGAGTGAATGGTTTAATGTTAACATTGGTTTAAGGCAAGGATGTTCATTATCTCCAATTCTTTTCAACCTATTCATCAATGATTTGGCTCGTGTAATGGAATAGATGGCGGTGATAATGAAAAGTTCTGTGTTTTACTATATGCTGATGATGTTGTTCTATTGGTGAGGCTGATTTACAAAATATGCTTAATGTGCTAAATGTATGGTGTGAGGAAAATGGTATGGTTGTTAATAATAGTAAGAGTAAAGTTGTTCATTTTAGACATAAATGCGTAAGTCGTAGACAAATACAATTTAAATGTGGACCAAACATTATTGACACTACTGATATATATGTGTATTTAGGTTTAACATTGCATGAACATTTAGATTATAGTTTAACAGCAACAATAGTATCACAGGCTGCAGGTAGAGCACTGGGTCTCTTGATAGCAAAATATAAGTCTCTATGTGGGATGCCTTATAAGGCATATACAAAACTTTATGATTCGATGGCGTAGCCAGTCGTTGCATATGGTGCTGCAGTCTGAGGTATGGTAGCTGATATGTGCCATCTCGTCTTTTCGTTATTTCGCCGCGAAATAACGCCGAGCGAAATAAAGCCGGGCGAAGACGGCGGAATAACGAACGACGAAACAACGCCGGAAAGAATAAAGAAAATACGAAACAAACGCCGGGTGAAATAACGCCCAGCGAAAAGACGACAAATAGTCAGAACGCCGGACGAAAAGACAAAACCACGCGACTGGTTCTGTGGAGTCCGCCTTGGCTCATCCGGACCGCGATTAGAAACAAATCACAGGTGCTAGGAGGTTTGGGTAGCTGGGTAATATAGCGTACTCGGTTCCTTCTCACATGTTAATTGCTTGAACATGATAGTGTTTTTGGTGCTAGGAGCTGTGAATAGCTGGGGCAATGCCAACGTTATCGAAGCTAGGACATGTGGGTAGATAGGTAGGATAGTGTTCTCGATGATACGAGGTGTGGTAGCTGGGCATGATAGCGCACTCGGTGCAAGATGTGAATAGCTGGGGCATGATAGCGTGCTCGGTACTAGATGTGGGTATCTAGGGGCATGAGATTACTTGTTGGTAGCTGTGTAGGATAGCTTGCTAGGTGTTAGGAGGCGTAAGTTAATTGGGTAGGATAGCGTGCTTTGAATTGCTTGGGTAGGATAGCGTGCTCAATGTTAAGAGGCATCAGTATTATTGGTAGGACAGCGTGCTCGATGTTAGGAGGAATTAGTCGTTTAGGTAGGATAGCGTGCTTGGAGCTATGATGTATGGATAGCTGAGATAGGAGTGCGTGTTCGGCGGAAGGTTGTCTGAATACTTTGGATAGGATAGTGCGTTGGGTGCTTGTCGCAATTACATAAGTTTAATGCAACTTTTAAAATATGTTAATTTAAAATATATATACAATTATCAAGAAAAACAAGCGAATACACAGATGAAATATGAAAAAGACTGTTCTCATGAACGTTTAAGACGTTCGTAGTGTTATCACAAATACGGAATGTGTCGACTGACTATATATGACACTAAAGTGTTGTTGCAGTTACAACAATGTTGATGATCACAAACGTTACAAAGAATGATGCGCGAGTCCAATGATTTCTTGATTTTCATCAAATTCCTTCTATAAAGGTTGATGACGCGATGAATATGATGACGCGATATCTATGATGACGCGATGAATAACCTCCACCGATGTTGTGGGTTTAGTTCCTCAACTGAGATCTACTATGTGTTCCGGGGGTTGTTGCTACTATAACAACCTGACCATGTTGTCCAGGTACGGGGACCGTCTCCACCGCTCTTTACGTTATGCGTTGATTCCCGTTGAATCACCTAGAGGGCCTACACACCCTAAAGGTTTAGCTCCACTCCGGGAGGTTTAGGCTGTAATAATACATACTTTTGGATGTCGGTTTATTAACACAACAATCTTATACACTTATCAGTACACAAACAAATCATTATCTAGTAAATATATGTGAGCCACGGTCTAATTAGGATGTGTATCAATGTAAAGTATTTTACAATACCATGTATACTCATCGACATATATACACGTATAACCACCGTTAACAAATGCACCTAATATACAACGTTATCAATTTAATCTTGTATTAAAATTAATGAGTAATACTCATAAAATTCTACACGAAAGGACCCTTACACAGATTTGCCCTTTAGGGAGATAGATTGTAAAATACCTATACTTTTACATGCATTAACGCACATATAAACTTATTGAATGGCCCTGCCGTACGCCCTCTACCACACGGGTCGTTCGAATTTCTTCACCGAAGCACAGTACCTACACCGCAGCATAATGTACATGTACTTAGCCTTGTAGATGGCAGGAGCAGGCCTATAAACAGATAATAATTGATTATTTCCATCCGAGTTGATCCATGCGAATCAAGGAAAAGATATTGTAATGTCTTTCAATCATTTCACTGATATTTTAACGTTCTGTTTTACGTACAACTCCTGCTTTTGCAGTTATTTTCATTACAGCATTGAATGACGATAGTTTTTAACGACTTTTAATCATATTTTAAATTTAATGTGTGTTGGTAATACGTTTCAATCAAAGGAAACTAAATAGCAACGTTTCCTGAGTAAGCCATACACATATTGTCAGTAAAAATAAAGGAATATGGTAGCTACAGCAGTTTATTGGAGGTCGGTGCAGAACATTTCGGGTACAGCTGACGATCAGCACGGGTACTATCCACCGCCTTTTAGCAAGGAAATGTACTTACACCAAGCTATGTAGTACACAGCAGCTGCACATACATTCGTTAAAAGTAATAAAATATTTCTTTTATTTCAGGAAAATGTCGATGTTTGACTGGCAGTGCTATTACTGCACTTGTAGATGTGCTTTCTTGACCAGTATAGTTGGGCACACAAGGACCGAGTTCTTACATACCGTGAACAGGTTCTTAATGCCCAAACCGGTTCGTTTGGAGTACAAACAAAAATACATGAACATACTGTTGCAAGCGAATTAGAAGCATTGGGAAAATACATTTGTGTTGATGAAAACATAGTTTATATAAGAGACGATAAATCAATGAAAAAATACTGTCCACTCCTGTCAAACTTTCCTCCACATGTGAACAACGAACAGACGTTAATTATTATATGTGTTCGTACTGTAACTTTTCAATAAGTACTTTAAATGGAATAGTTCAACACTGTATAGAGAAGCATGAACATAATATATTTAAAGTACAAAATGTACGCATTAAATCAGAAAATTAGTGTAGTAGACAACGAAGTGAAGTTTTAACATGTGACAAGGATCATGATTTGAGCAGGAATGCAGCATCAGAAAAAACGACATTCGTTTACTAATAATAATGAATATGAATTCACTGATGAAAAAATTACTGATAACACTCCAGTTGGTGAATCTACAATTACAGTATACACAGAAAGTGACCGTATCTCGTACGAAGAAGGGCTTTATGAAATGGAAGAGTTACTTCCAGCTGTACTAAGTACATTAAGTGAAAACGGACTAACTAAACCATACATTAAATTCAACAGGTTGTAAATAAAACAATAAAACATTATGTTCCTTACAAGTGGTAAAAAAGGGAAATTACGTTGCAAAATATCCAAAAGTGAAAGGCTACTTCAACACGTTCGCGATAGTATAGCCCTGTTATTTATAGACGGCTAATTTATGCATCAGAAAGTTGCATTTCTCCAGTTTCGTTCGACATAAAATAGGGAGTTTTTTATATAATGTTTTTAAATACTTTTTAATGATATTACACAGAGAGACTTTAAATTAACAACAACATATTGAATATGACTTAAAATCTGTAGTACATTGTCGGTGAATGATTTAATAATACATATTCAGTAGGCGATGTCAATTATCAGTAAAAAATAAAACATCGTATAGTGTAATACTTAACAACTGAACAAGACCAGTATTCATGTTTTCCATGGTTGTTTCTATTATTTATAGATGTGGTGTAAACATGTACAAATTAACCAGCAAGAGTTACACTGTTATCATTGTCTAACACTATTCATCGTGTATTAAGTCGGAAGTAACTGTATTGTGTTGTGCACAACTTATTACCTTAAAGATTTGCAATACTAGTACGAGAATCGCTCTCTAAAAACTGATGTTTTTACTCGTAGTGGGAATGACACAGCTATAAACAAGGGAAATAATTGGTGCAACTGAATACCGGGAAGCAACTGGCACAGGTCATTTGAGTTATATGAATCAACTACCGCCTTACAATACTGTTGGTAAATGTCGACAGATCCCACACGAACGAAACGTTCATTTGTAATAATTTATCATTTATCAGACACGTACCGACTATGTATTGCCTCCCGATCATACAACGATTGATGTAATTTATTTCTTAGTGTTTAAGTCCTCAATATTCGTGTTGATACTATTCAAAAACAAAATAGTAGACTTATATCACTTTAAAATGCTTCTATATAACTTGCGGTGTAAGTACCACTGCATGACGGTATGAGTACCCGTGATTTTTTTTCACTGTCGTCAGCAAGTTAATCAAACTTCTATTTTAGGTCATATATAGACATGTCTCTTGTGCGCAGTGTCCTAATTATTAAAAAATAACTCAATCAAATTCTGTCAAAACACTGTATCAATCTCTGCATTTTTTCGTAAAATAAATGCTCAAAACGTTACATGTAGTAGCCAATATCTGCATCGATTTGATATAAGTCCAATTCCGAAGTAGTAGATACATTCAAACCTGTCAAAAGTGCTAAAATAATTGGATAACAGTTAATTGTTTTCAAAGACTTACCTTAAATTCCGACATGTACATTATGCTGCGGTGTAGGTGGTACTGTACTGCGGTGAAGAAATTCGAATGTCCCGGGTGTCTACCGGCACTATAAAATGTGCTTGCCTTTCCGTGGTACATGACAATATCAAGCAACTGGTGAATTTGTTTCAACTGAACAATGGATTAGCATGTGACTGACAGATGTCGCCAAGTGCTTACAAGAGCTATGTATGACCAATACGCTCTACTCGATATTATTTTGTGACAATATCTCCCCACTTAAAGAAAGTGCTACACTTTTTAAAATTCAACAAAATATAATTAATATTTACACGTTAATCAACTATTAATTCTTCCTAGCAAATGAGCGACAAAACGTACAAGCTGATCGCTCATGTGCCAAGACATTGTTGCATTATATGCAACATTAAAATTGCAACAATATTCTACAATTGTACACTACGCTGTCGTAACAAATACTGCTATTGTACAATACACTGTCATACACTATTATACACTATCCCTTTCCATTGTAATAACAGCTTGTTATAGTTGGTCGGGAGTAACACTAACACCTGGTCATCTATCTTAAATTTCCTAGCTCTAGCTTTTTGGTCATAGTACCGTTTGTACTTGGTATTTGCCTTACTTACTGACTTTGAGCTATCTAACAAGTCTCCTCTAGTTTCTCCTTAAGATCTAACACATACTGATATGTGTAGTCTTAACCTCATCAATATCTACTTCACCTGCCTACATCTCTCTAAGAATTCTCATGGGACCTCTAACTGATCTACCGTACAATAACTCAAACGGAGAAAATCCTAAACTCTCTTGTGGAACCTCTCCAAATGCAAACAACAAAGCATTGAGATACTTGTCCCAATCTTTGGGTCTCTCTGTACACATACGTCGTAATATTTGCTTTGACGTCCCGTTAAAACGCTCGACAAACCCGTTACACATAGGGTGATAAGGTGTTGCCGTGATTTGACGCAAAGACAATAACCTGCTAACTTCAGCCATAAGTTCTGACGTAAACTGCGACCCACAATCAGACAGCATTTCCTCTGGTACACCTAGCCTACTGAACATATCGACTAATCCCTCCTCTACTCTCTCATTTTCAACTGAGGGCAATGCTACTGACCCCGGATACCTAGTAGCATAGTCTAACATGCTAAAAATATACCTATTTGTCCTATCTGACACGGGAAATATTGGTCCGACTATGTCTACGGCTACCCGTTTAAATGGTGTATCTATCATTGGTATCTGACCTAAATGTATTTTGGTCACTCGACCTTTTGGTACTGTCATTTGGCATACATCGCAGGACCTACAATACCTAGTTACATCTTCATTAACGCCTGGCCAATAAAACTCTGCCAATACTCCATCTGACGTTTTCTTTACACCTAAATGACCTCCCATAATCGACACATGAGCTACCTTAAGCAATGTAGTTCTATTCTGGGCAGGTACCACTAATTGGTGAAACTGTCTACCACCACTATCTGCAAATTCTCTGTACAATAAACTTTTCCTATGTACACATTTATTCCTATGTACTACCGGACCCGTTACACTTCGTAACTACACCATCCTTGGCCTTCATTCTACACGGATCTAATGACTCGTCTTGAGTTTGTGCTTCTATAAACTCTGCTCTAGATATGTCATCTACGGCTGCAGGAACCTTTAATTTTCTATAAGCCTGAGCTTGCTTCTGAACCTGCGCTCTAGTCTCTACTGCATTACGTATCAGTAGGGGAGCAGCCTTGATATTTTCCTACATCTATTAAATATTTGGTAACGCTTGGCAACGAACAGTAGCACGTCATCTTTCGGCAACGTCAAAAAATAAATGTCCGCCATTTTGGAATTTTTAAAACATATAATTTGGAAGATTGTGACAATTTTTGATGATGAAATTTCATTTCCGCTTTAAGTTTCGTGATTTTCGGCTGTACCGACTTTTTTTTTAGAAGCTGTACTGCGTGATAAATACAGACCCACCATGTAAAATGTCGAAGCGAGGGGCGATAACTCTAAAAGATGCCATTTTTAGAATACGTTTAAAATGACAACAATCGTGTGTTTTTTGTTAAATAAAATACGAGGAGATACTTGAATTGTTGTTTTAGCTCACATATTACATGAATTGTGCTGCAGGTCACGAAAAGCATGTTATTTCTTTATCAAAAGTACACGAAAATACGAACTGTTTGACTCAACTGTAATTTTGACTTGACTATCCTCGCAAGAACTGCAGGCGCGTATTCGATGGCGCGAGTAGTATTGGGCAACTATGTAGAAAGTGTACGTAACAATCGCTACTGTTCAAGATGGGAGTTGGGTTGGAGAGAAGGAGGGGGAGGGCATCTGAGCTGAGATTTAAAAGGATGCGTCCCATCCCCTTCCCACCCGATATCCCAACTAAAATCATGAAAGTCTGTTTTGAAAGCTCTTGCAAGCATACATTTTTAAACATATTCAGATAATATATATGTTGCTGTGTTTTTGAATAGACTGTCCAGTGTCTAATTGTCAACTTGGGGGCGCAGTCAGTAGCGCAGTGTAACCGGAGGTGGTGCCACTGAGTTTTGTCGGTGTGTTCTTGGGCAAGACACTTTCCCTTAGCCTCGTCCGTCGGATGGGGACATAAACCGGGAGGTCCCGCGTAAAGGTCTATCATCCGAACATGTTAAAGAACCATAAAGAATCTATTCGATAATTAGATTAGGGCACGGTTCCCGGATTCCTATGTATCCTTCTCCTTTCTCTGGGGTGGCTCTAAATAACCTGTACTGCACTCAGCACTGTCATATATACTGTAGCTGTCCCATGCTAGTATCATGAATCAACCGTAGAATATATCACCCACACACCCACACATAAAAGGGTTTGAGGGGATCTTACTTGTATTAGTTTAAATATAGACCATTAGTCGGTTGAAATCTAAGATGATTTTTTTTATCAGATAGAAACACTGTCGTAATACTTATTCAATGATTCTGATAGTATCGAAGGAAAGTAAAGATGGCCATTTTTTTACTTTATATTTTTAAAGTTAAAGGTGTTTTATGTCATTATAGCACGTTTTAGGCCATATTTCCTGGGTAGAACCAGTACTGTATACTTTCTGCAATCCAGCTCCCAGCGGGAATTGAACCTGCAGCGGTGAGAGGTGAAAATGAGAATGTATACAAATATAAAAAGGGCAACATCTCCATAACTCAATACGTCCATGGGACACGTGGAAAATTGTGCAATGCAAGAA
Organism: Cyrtodaria siliqua; assembly: GCA_037043455.1. Lineage (NCBI taxonomy): Eukaryota > Metazoa > Mollusca > Bivalvia > Adapedonta > Hiatellidae > Cyrtodaria > Cyrtodaria siliqua. The sequence goes on from JAWPHD010009996.1 coordinate 76,915, forward strand.
CATATATTCATAAATAAAGTTTATTTTGATGCAAAATCGATATGCTCCTCTTGACATCATAGATAAACATATGTAAAGTTTCAAAACAATTGGTTAAAAACTGTGGAATGATATAGACGCACAGATGACTAACACCATATGCCGCCTCAACATTTGATGGTAAACAATAAACATTTAAGGTACATAATAAGGTCTTAAATATTATCTTTCATGACTAAGTAAGAAATATGTAACAAGTCAGATATCGAAGTGAATTATTTATTTGATTTAAAACATTTTATTTCAAATATTTACATCAAAACATCCCAAATATAAAGGGTATTACATAAAAAAATAAATTGCATCATACAATAATTGTTTTCATTTATTAAAGGGCCACACGGCTTTTTTGAAGTATTTATCAAGCATTAAAATTAGTACACAGCCTGTATTGTTTATATGTTGCAAGTCATTTTCAACATATGTGGGGTTATATATATATATATACATGTATCTGTTTGCTGTTTTTTTGGTGGAGGCAGAAAAACCCACCAGTAATATACACGACCTCCTACCATCTGTTATTCCACGAACTTTATAATCCATTAAAATTCAGAAAACATTATTTTAATCCAATAAAGAAATTGGTCATGGTCGGTCAGATTAACAGAAACATATTTTAATTTTATATTTTCGTATTAGCCCTTATTTTGAGCCTCTCCAATGAACTGTCCAGTTAATGTCGCCATCGATCAACCTTTGTCAACGGTCAGACATGCATGTTGATATGATGTTGTGCTGAACTGGTGATCCTGTTACTAGACATATTTGTCTTGAAGTTGATGCTAGTACTGACCGTATGATGTATTGCTGATTTATGATTCATAATTTTTTTTAAAAAAATATTGTACACCGTTGCGTTATACTAATTGTGTTCGTTTAAGTATTTCTGATTCTGTTGTTAATGTTGTAAATGTGACTAGACACTTGTTTCAATAAAATCCTCCCATACACTGTATATTGTGATTTCAGTAACATTTTTCAGCTAACTCCCAGCATCTCAGGACATCAGGGACTCTGAAAATAAAAATGATACAGATTGTGTTTAACCATACATATGATATTTTTGTTTCAACTTAAATAGGTAACAAGTTGGTGAGTTGAAACAGATGAATAAAAAGTGACTATAGAACCTTTTTTTTATAAGAATATGAATTGAATAGAACATGGTGGGAACATCGACCAGAAAAAAACTATATAACATAATTTTACTTTAATTTTTAAACATGATCAATGGTGGTTTGAAATATGGGACCAAAATACGGGTATCGCCGGTTACTTTTCTTAGCAGTTTTTTGGGTTTAAAAAAACCTGTTTAGTTTTTTTTTTGTCGGAGGGTCTGAAAAAACAAATAAAAAACTCTGACATAAGTTGGCTCAACAACACATTATATGTCATTTAGAGCCGCCCTTGAAAGACGGGAAGGGCACATAGGAAAATTAACTAAAAAAGATACATTATAATATTTTGTTTACCGTAACCAGATTTCGTTTCAACTTAAATAGTTAAGAAGTTGTAGAATTGAAATATGTAAATCAATAGTGATTATAGAACTTTTTTTTACATGAACGATAAATTAAAAATAATCGATTTCTGCTAATCAACACATTACCGGTGTACCTTATTTAGAGCAGACCCAAAGGACACATAGGAATTCGAGAACCTGTCTTACTCTTACTAATGAATATATTTGTATGGTTGTTTATCGTGCTCGGAGTTTAGACTCCCCAGTTACAATCCCAATCCAACAAACGAGGCTGAGGAACAAACAAGGCTGAGTGAAGGTGTATTGCCCGAAAACACAGACGAAATTCAGTGGTGCATGTGTGACTTGAACCCGGAAGCTCCAGATTGCTATCGTCCACCGTGCTATTGCTGGGCCATGCCAGCACATTATGTTAAGTCAAGGTCTTGGTTAAGTTTAATATTTTAGATGTAATACAAGGACCTTTTTATTTTGTTTGTTTCATTTTACATCCGTAGTAAGCACACTATGACCTGTTTATGTGTCGATGTACTGTATAACCCCTTTTTTTTAGTATAAAAAGTCTGAGACTAAGTGCAGGTGCACAATGCCATATGTTTTGCAAAGAACATACATTGATAAATTAATAGATTTTTGAAGCTGTGCTTACCTACACACTGGCTTATACAAGGCTCTTGATGTAGTAATACTGTGAGACTGGGAAAGTCGACTTGAGTCTGGCTGTGGTAACACTGCACACTGCCTCTAACTTAGTAGACGTGAACAAAACAACATTCATAATATGATATGGTTTCATTAGTTTTTAATATTAATAACTCTATCCAACTTTCTCAATGCTATCAATGCCAGCTTTCCATAATATTTTACTTAAAACACAACTGGAATTGAATGTGGTGCTTTCCAGAAGATGAATACTGTCCAAAATGTAAGTCACAGACACAGTCACAGGTGGCATTCATGAACAAATAGAGTATTTTCAAGGCTTACATTTTCATCAATCATTCATCACATACTTACTTACTTAAATAGGCTACAGCCAATCCATGCCATGACCCATTTGCTTGGTGTGTTCATGGATATGTAGATATGTGCTACACTTTTCAATTTTTAATTCTCCGACATATTTGTTTGTAGTTTGTAAATTACGCACTCATGCAAAACTTGGAATTATATACGATCGTGATCGTAACACTGTTTCGACCTTACGATTTAATTCTACTCCTGTACAAATAATCCATCGATCTATCGGGCCGGATCTATCTATTTGTGTATACACGTATCAGCATAATTTGACCTTTGAATACACATCGTGTTCGAGCTATTATTAGCACATCCTTCGGGTACAACCGTTCAGTTCAATTCACAATTTAGTTTCAGTGACTGTGTGACATTATGATATGTTAATTTGTCCGGGGAGAAGTGGGGTTTTATCGCGTGCGGCTGACTGGCCCTAGGCTGGGTGTTTTTCTGTTTCGCCGCCATTTTGAATAGCCTCTGAAAGAGTGAAATGCAGGTACCAACTTTCAAAACGGTCACAAAATATGTATATTCACGAAAAAATAAGAAATTTTCAGAAAAGGTAGAACTGGTAATGATCTTCGACTCCTGACAATTTCAACAGTATTTAAGAATATTCAATTTTTGTGACCGTTTTGAAACATTGGCAATTTCGAAGAAGACAAAAACGTTTTTTTTTTCGATCTTCGCATTTGTACCGCGATTTTCGACTATGATATCTCTATAAAACCTGTCAGCACGATTGTTTGGTGAATCGCCGACATCATAATTTACTTCTGATATGATTTGTTTTCTCTGTCATCTAGTTTTAAATTAGGTTTTTTAAAAAGAGTACTATAAAATCCGCGCATCTGCACGTGCTCGCAAAATGGGAACTACGTTGCCTCCAACCCAATTATTTATGTTTGAGTTATGTGGTCAAGGCACGTGAAATGATTCAGTTGTTTCTCTACTGTATGTTACTCCTAAGATCAGACACTACCGGAAGTACTGAACCCTCTATGTTCCCTATCGTTAAATCGTACATCGGGTCGTCCATATATAGTGCCTCTGTAGTAGTGTATCTACATCTATTCTCGCTATTGGCACGTACTCTACCGACTTATTTAACAACATACACGGTGACTGTTTACCTACCAACTGGTCATCCGTAACTAAACTACGCTTAACTACCACACCTTTACAGCCTGTATCCTCATTACAATTACGTCCTTACCATTCACTAGACCATCTGCTGTTGGATGATTTGCATACGAAAATGTTCCGATCTTCGCCATTACGCCATCTGATTTAACACAACAGCTAGTACTTTCGGTTTTAATAACCGGACTATTACCACCTCTGCCTCTACATCTATCTCGGTTTTGATCACCTCTACCTCTACCGAAACTCCATGAATTGTTAAAACATTGGTTCTGACTTCCTACAGTGTTCTCTGCTTTATTATTGTCACTCCAATTGTCTACGACAGCGGAAACTTTCACCGCTCTTCTGCACTCATGTGAAGCATGATTCCTATTACAGTGACGACAACGACTGAAAGGTCTACCTAAGTTGTCACCAATATTGCTACCTCTAGCACCCATCGAACTACATCCGCCTCTATGATTATCACTTATTATTATGGTCGTCCCCTTGCCTATCTCTAAATGTTCTGTCTTTCGACTACATTATGAGCTCCACCTCTAGCCTCGGCAAACTGATATGTTGTGTGCCATTTCGTCTACACTAGCTAATTTCCTTTCTTTTAGAAATAAGAACAGATCTCTACTTCAGACATTGAACAGCTGGTCCCGCAACAAGAAATCTATGAGGCCTTGATAAGTCTGCGCTACCTTCCCTAACTCTAACCACCTATCTAAGTAATTTATAGACCAACTAATGAACTGTATAAACGACTCGCCTTTTTCAGGTAAACTCTTTAGCAGAGCATCCTTTAACTCGTCATAGTCAAGAGAATCTACACTAGGTAATCTAGAAAATACATCCAAGGCCTTGCCTCTCAATAATGCACTTAGATGAACTGCCCACTTATCTTTAGTCCATTCTTGTAACTCTGCATATCGTTCAAACCGTGAAAAGTAACTGTCATCTTTGTTATCTTTGTCAGCATCAAAGTATGGTAACTTCGGACCTTTTAACTTCCCAGAAAAACTATCTTTACCTACAGTTTTAATGTCTTCACTATCGTTCTTAGCTACTAACAACTCTAAAATTACTTATGGTCTAACTCTGCTTTATTCACCTCCATATCAATCTTAGTTTTAATGTCAAGCTTCTCCGAGGTAAGCATTTTCGTATGTTCTGGTGTGACCAGTATTTAAACTGTTCATTTATCATGTTTATACCTTCTAAGATATGTTGGGCGTCCACTCTAGATATCAGTTCTTAGGACAATTTTAACTTGTCCATTTGTCTGATTCATCCGAGACTGTATTCTTTTTGTCCATACGATGTAATACAATTCTGACTATTGATGTCTTACGTTCTTAATTGTGATAAGAGCTGAAGTTCAAATATTGGTCAGTATGCGCTGATCATCCGAAATACATGTATATAGACGAGAGCATCAAATTACTAGTGTTACTAAAAATAGAAAAACAGTTTCCACTAAATTTAGTTAGAAATGAGATATTGGATTTAAACTGTATGGGTAGGTAGCTTATATGAAAAGCATGTTTGGTATTGCATTTGGGGTCACTTGTGTCAACGTCACTATTACTTACTAAAAATAGAACACCCTTTTCCGATCCATATCTTAAGTTTCCTTTAAATGTTTCTAACAATACAAAAGCATTTTCCGATCAATAAATAGTTTTCTCTCGTGAATTTTACCTCTTGGACCTCTTGTTTGAAATGGCTTTTAACTTAGGGATTTATGATGTCATTTTATCATCATGCCATGTTAAAATGTCTTCTTACCAATATTACATGTACTATGCTGAAAAAGTAGTTCATATACCTTCATAGATTTCCTTTTTTTCAGCATAGTTATCTCGATTCCAATGCAATCCTTCATTTGCCCCTTTTCTTGAACTACACATAGTCGTTCTTGCGAAAATTCAAATTTTATCCTATGCAGTAATTCTTAAACAGTTATGTTCAGTATCATATTTTTCAGACAGTTACTTGGGCATTTTACGCTTCTAACACGCTACCGAATGCAGTAAAGCATTACATTGCTGTTACGTTACGATATGCATTTATATGTTCACGTGTCACTTTATCCAAGGTATCCTCAAAAAATAAAAACCATTATCACACAATCACCGGTACGGGACATTGTATTGCATAGCAATACTCCTTGTTTTTCTATGCAAATATTATGTTTTTAAAGAAATATTATCGATTTTACCAGTAGGAAGGGTAGATAAAATATCATATTTTACGTATCGATTTCTGGCTATATACAGACTTTTTAGATGTTGGTCGAATTTAAACTACTTCACCCGTGACTCATTCATATTAATTTCAGTTTAAGTAAAGCGTCAGTAGATTTAAGGTGTGTATATTGCATGTATAGTATTATGTAATGTAAGCATGTGCTGAGCATTGACCAATTAAAGGATTCTTTTCACCACAACGCGCGCGCGTTTGCGTGCGTTTGCGCGTGCGAGTGTGTGTGTGTGCATGTGTGTGTGCTCTCATTTGTATGGGTGACATCATAATGCGAATAATTTACACAAAAGGTTAACGGTTCGCAAAGCTATCCAAGCTCTAGACGCTATAGTACACGTAAAAGGGGGGCATGTTAATAGAAATAAGTAGTACCTGCAGTATATTTCGAAACCGTGTGGGACAAATCGGGAGAAACAATGACAAGTAAAAGGAACAGTTTACAAAGAAACGTGGAACTAGATATTTATCTTAATGACCTCCCCATCAGATGAAGCAGATCGGGACTGAAAAATGGAAGACTAGATGAAAGACATAAAGACCTCTTCATCGTGTTAAATAAATCGAGACTAAGACTCGGGGAACCATATATGTCACATAAGGAAATATTCGCCGTTGCGTTTTAAAAGAAAGCGGGACCAAGAAACGCATATAAGGAAACCATTAACCTTCACTGTTTAAACCAAATCGTGACTAAGGAATGGGGAACCAGGTAAGCGACATAAAAAGGAACTCCTCACCCTGTGGAAGAAACGGAGGACTTGTTTTGTTGCTTTCTCGGCTTTTTTTATATTCATATATACATAAGCATCTTTGTGTAATACTTGCATTGTCTATTAATGCTGCCTCGTTTGTTAGAGGATATATCATGGTTAGGATGTCTTGATTTACACATTATCGTTTTATTGGTATGACATTAGGATAATAGTGAGGTTTGGTGCACCCTAGAACCTGGAGATATAGGGTCTTATAGAAACCACAGCGTCCTAACGCAATGGCATCGTAGGTCCGCACTGCACTGCAAACAAGGACTTGATAATACAATGAAAGAGACAAAAAACAACAGAAAAGGTGTTGAAGACAGGGTTACCGACTTGGAACGGTCAGTAGGCAATAAGGCCTACTGGTTAGCTTGAATCGAGTTTCGCTATTATCCTGTCTTCAGCGCCCAAATAGACAAGACAGTGTAAACAAAACTACACCCCATCAAAAGGAATTCTCTAACAATAAAGTCCACATCCAGAGAAACTAACTAACGAAACACATACAAAATAATAAACATCTAAGGATGTATCCAGAATCGTACTGAACAACCATAGTAGTCGCAGCTAAAGGGAAAACCAATCTAGGGTACGACCAGAAAACCCGACGGACGAAAGCTCATACACCCACCTCCGTTAGTGGGGTTTCAGTAGGTGCAATCATAGAGTCCCAGGAGGTAGTCCACAGTGGCCTTTTTTGCCACTGACCGTTTTAAGGCGGCAGCCCTGTTGTCAACCCGTAATATTCGTGAAACTCTCTTAAATCTATCAGAATATTTGTGTAAATCTTTTTATGTTTGTGACTTGCCTTACATTTATTGTCGTTATTGTCTATGCGTGTGTTTGGTTGACTGTCCCAGATAGCAAGCCTACAATGGGCCAATGTAGGCTAATGGTTGTACGGTTGGTTCAGTGTTGGCGTTGGTGGTATATCGTTGGGCAAAACGCTGGGCCAACGTTGTAAAAGTATTGTCGGTGCGTATTCGTTGGGACATTGTTGGGCCAACGTAAGCAATACATACATTGGCAGGACGTTGGTCTGCCTATTTTGGTCCAACGTCTTTCCGCCAACCATATATGGATTGCTATAATGCATAAAGAACAATTATTTTCTTTGTATTGAATGTTTGGAATGTCTCCCTTGGGAATATTACGTGATATTGCGACCCTTTCCGGGACCTTTTTGGTTAACCAGCTGTTTTCCAAAAATGAGCCCACTTGACCATCATGTGATCCCGTCTGAGGAATTCGATTGGTCGGAAGCTTTTTGAAGCAGACGCCAATCCGAAAGCACGCGTGAGTGCGCCGCAAAATTGTTTCGTTGATAGATAGTGATTGTGAAGAAAAATTCTTGACAAGGCGATAGCATGGACAGGTAAGAACACTTTACTGGTGTAATATTGTGTGTGCCATTGAGCCCTATATGTGAAAATTTGAATCGTGTGAAAATGGACTGATTGAAAACTGTGAATACATACAAAAAACTTGAACAGACTTTACCGCATGTGCGGAAATGACACGACAATGTTGTGTCTAAAACATATAGCATGATTGAATGCTTGATTTACTGTCATCTACATCAAATACATGCCTTGATCAAATCCTGAGATTTACAATAATTGTACTATGATTGAACCGCCAGATTCTGCTTGGATAATGGTAACTAATTAATTAGAAAACCAGAGAAACGGCAAATTGATTATTACAATTAACTTGATAAGCATGTGCTGACACGTGTTTAAAGGCTTCACTATGGTTGTCATGCCTAGTATAGTCGAAATAATTTTATATATTTTTATATATATATCACCCTTAACTCTTTCTTATAATAAAAGGCATTTTTAAGTATTTAAGGTCTGTATTTTTCTATTGGAAATTACTTTATTGGCGTGTTTGTGAGAGTAACGACGCATTTACATTGCAGTATGATGATTGTATGTCGAATTTTAAAGTTTTGAAACTGAAAGTAGAATACATGTCAGAGGTACCGAATGAGTGTGTTGAATGGTGTCAACAAATATCATATTAAATGCCCCATGACTCCTACTTTTCACAGCAGTTCTAAACAGGACGGGCATATCTCTAAAACATGCGTTAGTAAATCTTATTGGCAACTTTATCTCGAAAAAAGATGACATACAGAAAAGGTTGGTAAATGTTATATGGAACTCACTGATATTTTTTGAACTTCCGGTACACTTAAACAAACATAATCCAGTAATGAAAATTGCTAGAACAACCGTAACAGTTGAAGAAACCTATATGTAAGCACCATTTAGGCAGCATGCTAAATACTATGCTAACCATTCATGTTTTAAGTAACAAGACGTCAATAAACTATCTGAAAATTATAAAGGGCTTAACAATGGTGTTACTAAGCACATCATGGACAATAAGTTAAAAGTGACATAATGCACACTTAATCACATGATGTCTATCATTCATAAATAATGTAAGCTCATACCTATGACCTAATTTAGCAGTACAATATGATTTACACAAAAAAAAGTATTCAATAATGAGAAAAATGGTCTAATAGAAACCACAGCAATCAAACGCAATGGCACCGTAGGTCCGCACTGCAACATAAACCGAAATATGAGCATATTTAAAATGTCAATGAAAAGGACAATACGTAACATAACAAGTTGTGCAGACAGGGTCACCGACTTGAAATGGTCAGTAGGCAATTATCCCTACAGGTGAGATAAAATCGTACATAACCTCGCTATTATGCAATTGGTTGCAGAATCAAGACGTCTGCCATCATCGTTATAGAACTGATTATTCTCTTGTTGCTCTGGCTTCTGCCAAGTCATTGAGTACCTTCATTGTGTCTTTCTATGCTATTGTTTTTTGTATTATATTTACACGAGCATGTTTGTGTTTTACTTATATTGCCTATTGATGCTGCCTTGTTGGTTAGAGATTAGATCATGGCGGGGATTTCTTTATTTACACTGTCCTGTTTTAATGGGATGACAGTAGGGTAAGTGTGAGGTTTGGTGCACCCTAGAACCGGTTTAAACCCCCAGAGGCCTTTGTTGCCTCTGACCGTTCCAAGGCGGTAGCCCTATTGTCAACCGTTTTGTGTTTGTGATGTCGCTTGCATTTTTTATTACTTTTGCCTTCTCGTTTGTCTGTTTGCGTGTTTGTTTTTGTGTTTTGTGGTTGACTGTCGTCCTTGAATGTTGCTTTCCCTGTCCGATATTTTTATCTGTCTTTAGAGACAAATATATTCACAAGCATCAACTTAACGAAAAGTGGGATATTTTTTCAAATACTATCTGAAAATACTGGCTGTATAATGCATATCAGTCCCTGTGGGCATTATGACATGGATCCCACAGATGCAAAGCAGACAGTTTAATCCCAGCCCGCACAAGTAGTAAACTATTTCACCGAATGTATTAATTAAAAGATCGTGTGTTTGAATATGGAAAACAGACATGCATAGTCGGGAAGCCAAGTAAGTAACACAAAGCAAACCTGATGTCGGAAGTGTCCACATACCGACTCGTGGCCAGTTTTAAAATCGTTTAAGTTGAACTATGCCGATGTACCACTACACCGACAACAACCGCAAAGCGTCTGTAAAAAGGCGATCATATGCTTTATTATTACAAAACAACAATGCCGTCTTTTAAATAGCTACTTGACAGTGTAATATATATAAATACTAACATGTACCTGTTTTCCTTAACACTTGTTCGCGATGCATTCGAGGATCCAGGTATAAATTTGCCTGAGCTATGACAGGAACGATTGGGTGGTTATCTCTCAATGCTATTCAAAATCTGGCAATCCGACAAGAACTCTGGTTGTCATGCCAACAGAAGGAAAATATAGGAAGGTAGGATATAGTCCTGCAATTTTATATTCCAGAAAAATCCATCATTATAAACCCTTACTAAACATAATAATGCTTGAACGACCTTCTACCAAGATTGTTAAAGTCGATCCGTCAAAATAACATGGCCGCTACTGGCGGAAATACTCCTTGAACAAATAGACGCAGTGATAATGATTATGAAAAACAGAAAATACTATATTTAGGGTTTTTATTTTTTTATTGGAAATTAAGAAATGATAAAAGACTAATTTTGGGAACCCATGTATAAGCCTTACTTTTTTAAATGTAATTTATCAAGATAGATTAACTTTGAGTTTAGGGTTTTTTGGTTTAGGTTGGGGTGGTTTCTGTATTGTACCTTATTTCAGAATTGACTATAAGAAATTCCGTAACAACATTGACCATCGGTTCTAGTTTTAAGAAGATATTAAATGTCGTTAATTTCGGAAATGGTTAGGATCCATTAAAATTCTTTAATTAAAATGCTTTATGCTTTGCATAGGATTTGTATCAAGATGTAGATAACTGGCAACAAAAATGACTTCACGATTTAGCATAAAAAAATAGACTTCAAGGATTAGCATAATATAAATTCCATTAATTCTTGCGAGCTGGTTCTTTAACCCAACACGCTTTTGCTACCTGATGTGAAATAATAATGTGGAAGTTTTCATGATAAAAACAGAGTATATGCATGGATTTTTTTCATGATATGTGCGAAATTAAATTACGCTCCAAGGGTTAGCAAATTATTTCTGGTGCATTTTCAGAAGTTTTCCAAGGTGTTTTCCAAAAGTACAAACTTTTACAAAAAACAAATAATATCAGTCGAGGGTAGCGTACATTTTTTTGCTTTTGAATGCGCTTTCTTTGAGAGAAAATGGTTAAGAAATAAAACTCTTATCGCACTCTGAAGCTTTCAATGTGGGCGAATGTCAAGAATTAGCAATAATGACGTCATAGATCATGTGGTATAGTCACAGTGGATAACAAGTGGCGAAATACTCGTTGTTATGTGACTTTCTTGTGATACGGACTATGCAAATTGATAAATTATAGATTTATTTACGGATCGGTGCTTTACGTTAGTAAACTGATTGCGATTTGTAGCTGGAAGATTTCGGTAAAATGCATTTGTTTACCACGGAGACCAAGACGGCAAACGACGTGCAAATTGAAATTGCACTTTGGTGACTTTGAACTCGGATATCTCTCAGCAAATTTACAAGGGATCGTAGGAAGAAAAGTATTGTTGGATAGGAAATTCTGCACACGATGGTGTATAGTGTGCTTGCATTTGAAAACAATTATAAGTTTGATTGACCCTAGAATAACAACACTAACATTTCACTGTTACGGTCCTTCATAGACAATTATAATAACAGAAGGCAAATATTAAAAGATAGAATCTCCTGTGATTTCATATAGGAGCATCCTGTTAACCTCACCAGCAAATCTGCGATATTACTCGATCTTGTTGGAAGTACTTTTTTGAAATGTGTGTCCATTTGAACAATTAAGTTACGTAGTTACGTAGTTGATGATTAAAATATAAAAATGTATATTCGTTTATTGTTGGGTTCATATATTGGACACAATGAAAGTGTCCGACTGTACCCCTGGTAAAATAGTGGATGGTACAATCGGACACATTAACACGCTCAATTCAAACTGTTAATTGCAAATGAAAATGTGCGGATTTAGGCTAGGAATTTACTTAAGCGCCTTCCAAAACAATCAATATTAATTTAATTTTATAAATTCTTATAGATCTAATAAATCAGAGTCAAACAATTTGAAACCATCGCCACACTTCCAGCCCCATGAAAATGGAGGCGAATGATTGGATGGTGCGTGTTTTTCTATGTTTATATATAATAAATGATACTGAAGCGAAAAAGAAACGCAACTCGGGAATTTTCGCTATACATTTTATATACTGCACACTTAATTCCGTATAATATTCCGAAGAAATCCCAAGATGTTTTGTAAAATAAATGCTGCAGTTAGTTAGAGAAAGAACGCAACTGTGATATTGTAGACGTTTTAATCACAGTACACTTTGTAACAAGAAATTCATAAATGCTGAAGTTCCTCTTTGAACGATTCAGCCATTTCAGTATTTAACGTAAATAATTTGCAAAATGTTGCATCCTAAGTTTGATCACATGTTTGAGTCAAACGTGTACACTATCAATAATGAAACTTTGAAGGAATACTATCTTCTGTGTTATGTGATGTTATAGTATTTCTTTCCGAAAGGAAAGGTCTTGCATAGCCATGTACCATTCGATTAACAGAAGCATATTGTACATGCAATATATAGCGGAAATTCCCGAACTGCGTTTCTTTTTCGGTTCAGAATATGTACTTAAATAGTAGTTGTTTATGGCATCATTTCGTCTTTTACCTTGTATAGTGAATTTGTTAAAACCCTTTTACGATTTTCGAACTTTCGCAGATGTCCGAGTGTACCATCATGGGTTCGAATGTAGTCCGACTGTACCAGAGATGTGATGAGAAAAGCTTACACATGGTTTAATAAGTGTTAAATGGAATGATTAATTATGTTTTCATTTGAAAACGATCCGCATATGACCCTTCATTACGCAATTATTCCATAAAGCTTCCGCTAAAGACCCTAGTTGGATATGTTTACTATGTTGTTTTATGATTCTACGCGCTATGCTGATATTGTAACATAGTGTAATGATTACAGGAAACAGGAACCACGTGACCGTAATTGTTTTTTTTATTAAAGTATTTCTGACCATTCGCATTTAGTTCGGGATTACTGCCGTTTCATGTCATACTTAAGTTGACTGAACTGTAAAAGTTGCAGGATTACTTCCCTTGTTTCAGAAGACGAGTATAAAAGGGCGTGAGAAATAAAATTTGAGTATTCCAGTGCAGACCATCGAACAGGCAGGACGTGTCCACGTTCATCACAACATGCGGTGTCAGGGGATTGATTAAATAGAACGTGACTACCATCATATCAACGTCGGGTCCGGTGGCGTTACTACAGTTACAACAAGCTGATGTCCATCGAGCCGGTCGTTGAAAGTGTTGTATCACACTTAGGCAGTCATGAGTTGTGATGCAACAACACGTTCTATTTAGGTATATACCCCACACTAGGGTGGTACCGTGACCCTTCTGAGGGCCGTTTCTTGTAATCTACTGAGACGTATAACCACCACGGATACATTACACCTGCGAGATTTACACTTGTCGTGTACTGGAGTCACTATATCAGTTTAGGATGAACTGATAACCCAGCAGACGACGGCGTATATGGCGGAGGAGACAATGAAGTATGCACATGCACATAATGGAAAACGCCGTAACATCACAACCGCAAACGTTTGGGGGTACTAAATAAACGTTCCGGGGGTCGTTTGCCATTTTGCGCTAGCTCCAGACATACGGGATCCACAATCAACAGCATTGACTTGCTTGGCGGTGATGGCGCGGAATTTCACGTGCACCCGGATTGACCCACTTGGCCGACTTCAGATCTCCTGTGCCTTGATTGGTCGGAGAGCTTCTAATCATCTTTCGAGCCGGAAATGGGATTGACCTACTTATCCAATCTCCATTCAGAGTTATCGTTCCTTGCACTCACATATATCTCTGCTAACTACTAAATTACAAGATTTTGGTAAAACCTGTTAATTGGAATATGTTTGCCTGAAGCATATTTATTTCTTATGTAAATATAATTTTCAGAATATCTGCAAATTAGATGTTGCAAGATTTGAAATAATGCATGAAAACAATTTAGTTTTAATCGGGACTACTACAAAAAATAATACGTACTTAGGCATATGTAAACATTTCAAATAGAAGCTCGATAGCAGAAAATTACAAAAAAATATAACTCATAGAAATAAAAATTGAAATTATTTAATATAAGTCTATATTTTATCTTTGCAGATCACGCAAATGGATTTATTATAAACATCGTCATAACTTTTTTGAATAATCACGTGACCTAACCGTTCGCCCTACTTCCTTTGACGTTGACAGAGTCAAATGAATTGAATGTTGTTTAACGGCTCATCAACACAGTACAGGTTATTTAGAGCCGCCCCAGAGAGAGGGGAAGGATACATAGGAATCCGGGAACCTGCCCTACTCTTATTATCGAATAGATTCCTATGGTTCTTTAACGTGTTCGGATGATAGACCGATACACGGGACCGCCCGGTTTACGTCCTCATCCGACGGACGAGGCTAAGGAAAAGTGTCTTGCCCAAGAACACACCGACGGAACTCAGTGGCATTACGGAGGATTGAACCCGGGGCCTCCGGTTACAAATCCGCCGCGCTACCGACTGCGCCACGCCAGCCCCTAGAGTCAAATGAGGACCGAGTGTACTCTGGGTAGAGATTGCTACTTATCATCCTTGCAGTCATCCCATTGGTCGAAATCTTCTAAATATAGTATTTTCTGTTTTTCATAATCATTATGATACGTTATTTGTTTCAAAGGATAATTTTCTTTGATTATAGTAAAATGTATTGCCTGTTTCTAAATTTGAAATTTGACACGAATAATGATTACTCTGTGACTAACTAATTAGTCTAGATCATCTGCGACGCTTGCTTGTTTTCAAAACAAACGTCTAGAACAGTCCTATCACTTACCCCTCACCGCTGTAGGTTCGATCCCTCAGGGGCCTAGGAATCTTTATGTGAGGAAGCTATCCAGGTGGCTTGCGGAACGTCGGTGGTTCTACCCAGGTGCCCGCCCATGCACGAAAATTGCCCGGAGGGGCACCTGGGGTCTTCTTCCACCAATGGAAGCTGGAAAGTAGCCATATGACCTTAGCTGTTGGTGCGACTATAAAATTCAATTCAATTAATAGAACAGTCCTCCTGAACAAAGTTTGATTTTGCCGATACTCTGGTAACGTTTCTGATTGGCTGAGGCACCTGTTATCCAAGAAAAAGACAATAAATTTATATGTAAACAAAGAGGAAAACTTCGTCATTATATCGCCGAACTAAATGCGGATGGTCATAAATACTTTAACAAAAACAAAAACAATTACGGTCACGTGGTTCCTGTTTCAAATTTGTTTCTGCAGGTTACATTGCACCATTGATTTTCCTTCTATGTTTTGTGTAGGACGAATGTACGTCAAGAGACAAAAATGCGCATTTTTCTATGTAGAAAATTTTAAAACACATATCAATCAAACGATCGAGCGTCCGCCAATATAAAAATGCAATAAAGACAGGGGGTCATTATCATGAAAGCCAATCTGTTGAATGACGTCACTTCTATTTTGACATGTCACAGATAGATTTACCCCATTTCTACTTTCGCTTTACTGTCTATGCCAATTATAATTAAATATTTCAAACAAACGCTAATACATGTTCACAATACATCATTTGGACAAATTACAGGTAATAACAAAAAAGCAATCAAAAGTGTTTATTTTGTATCACTAGAAAGGCAGGGAAACGTTTTTTATTATACACCACGGAAGCAAAAACTCAATGGTGTAATTACGCCTGTACAACCGGTCAAGACGTTTGTATTTACAATCAATCGTCGATTATGCTCAAGACTACACACTAAATCAATAACGCAAATAATGCACGCTACCGTCACCTGATGTTCTGATAATGTGAAAATAAGTAATGTTTTCAACAAAAAGGAAAAAAAATGAGAAAAAAAGTCCTCTCAAAGTTGGCCATCAATATTTTGAATCGTTTTAATGAAGAATATAAGTCACTTATTTTTTATTTTTAAGAATAAGAGAATTAATTTGAGCGAGCCCATCCACAGTGCGAAGCGAAAATTATTTTTTAAGTTCACTTGCTCCTAAATTTTAAACTTTGACTTACTTATTGTTTGCCCTTTTACCTTTGTAAACTTTTAAAACAAAAGGCTCAAGAGGGCATGTAAGCGCACTACTGGAAATAGACACCATTCACATGAATTAATTTTGAAATATGGCCAGCAATTTTAGACGAGAAGATGTTTTAATATACTCAGTTGCAAAAGAACGTGTACATTTTGAACATGTTATTTTGCACCCCTATCGTTTTATCAAGCGACCTTATATGATTAAACCTACTGAAAACAAATGACAACATGAAATTGACAATGGAATGATAAACACTTTGATACCAAACATGGCATATTCATTTTGGAATGTGTCAATTTAATTCTAAAATATCTTTAAACAATAAAATCTAAACAAAACTCAGTGTATACACACTTTCTTTTGTTCAGTATATATTTGTAAAGATTTTCAAAATAGCCATAAAGGAAACGGTTTGAACAATTTTGGCAGAGGGTCACAAAAACACCATTTATATAAAATTATTTTAAAAATGTGGCCACTGGCTTTACACGAGAAAATGTATTATATTTTAAAAAGTGTTTTCTATATAGCCATATAGGAAAATAGCCATATAGGAAAAATAAGCCCCATCCCTGGCGGTCATAGTTTTAGTGAATCAGCCCGTTTTGAACAATATTGGTAAATGATTCATCATCATTTCTATAAAATTACGTTGATATCTGGCAATTGGTTTTAGACGAGAAGATTTTTAAAGATTTTTATAATAGTAAAGCCATATATAGAAAATACGCACCGCCAGTAGCGGCCATGTCTTTTGACGGATCGACTTTAACAATATTGGTAGAAGGTCACTCAAGCATTATAATGTTTAGTAAGGGTTTATAATGGACTTTTCTGGAATATAAAACTGCAGGACTATATCCTACCTTCCTATATGTTCAAGAGTTCTTGTCGGATTGCCTGATTTTGAATAACATTGAGAGATAACCATCCAATCGTTCCTGTGAAGTCTTTCGTCTAGTGGTTTCAGAGATATGTTGTTTAAATGTTTACGACGGCGATGGAAGACAACAGCGATGGGCGAAGTCTGACGACGAACAAAATAGCGATGTAATCATAGGTTTTATAAAGTTTTAGATAATTGACAACACAAATGACTTCACGGTTTACCCTGAAATAATCGACTTCACGGATTAGCATAATTTAAAAATTCATTAATTCTTGCGAACTGGTTCTTTAACCCATAACCCAAAACCCTTTCGCTTACCTGATGTGAAATAACAATGTGGACGTTTTCGTGACGAAAACGGGGTATATGCATGTATTTTGTTAATAATATGCGCAAAATTAAAGTACGCTTCAAGGATTAGCAAATTATTTCTATTGCATTTTCAGAAGTTTCCAAAGTGTTCTCCAAAAGTACCAACTTTCACGAAAAAAAGGATATCAGTCGAAGGTACCGTACATTTTTTGCGTTCGAATGCGCTTTCTTTGGTAGAAAATGGTTAAGAAATACAATTCTTATCACACTCTGAAGCTTTCAATGTGGGCGAATATTTACATGTTTATTTCTTCAAGAATTAGCAATAATGACGTCATAGATTATGTGGTATAGTCACACTGTTATCGGCACTAGCAGACTTTACAAATGAAATCGCCATTTTGAACTGATTTACGCGGCCGAATTACGCCATAATGCGAATCCCGCAGCTATATCACCCAAACGCTTACAGTTTTTTAAAACTAATATGTTATGACCCAAAAATACTTTCTTTTCTTATTATTAATAAAATCATAGCACAAAAGTATTCTCTAATATATTCAAGAATAATTTTAAAAAGTAAAAATACTTTTGTTGTCTATTCTATTCAATTCTGTTCACTCAAAATTTATTTTTATACGCGATATGTAATAGATAAAGTCTGGTCTCAAGGAGACGTTTTATTTTAACATTGGGCATAGCCCATAGAGACAGATTACATGTTTCGTGGCAAGGTGTGCTAAGTGACTCTGTCCGTAGATCTAGTAGTATAAGATTTTGTGCATGGAAATTGATGTTCTATGTTACGCGTAACTTAGCTAACCAATGAATGACGTTCTTGTGTTACGCGTAACTTAAACTGCCAATAAAATGTTTTTTCTTAAGTTACGCGTAACTTAACTTTGATTACGCGTAACATAGGATCTTGCCAAAACGGCATCATTACGCTACATTAACTGTGTTCAATCAAACTAACTTAAAATAGCCATAATGGAAACGGTTTGAACAATTTTGGCAGAGGGTCACAAAAACACCATTTATATAAAATTACGAAGCGTAACTTAAACCTATGTTACACGTAATTTAAGCTTATGTTACGTATTTCATTGGTTAGTTATCTTCAGCGTTATGACCCTAATGGCTAACCATACACGCAGTCACATTATGCTGACATCGGCCGACCAGTCCTAGTACTTCCCTGTATATGCCGAACGTTAAGCAAGGAGCTAACCCTACAATCATGAGTGTGACTTCGGGAACCAGTAGACTATACTGCGTACCGGGTGCCAGTCTGCTAAGATCAAATGCAAGCCGATTAGAATAGAACTATTTCATCATTGGCATTTGCCACCATATCCCACTAGTGGCGTAGCTGCTTATAGGCACTGCAGGCCCTGATCAACAACCTTTTTCCAGATATGAATGTTCTAAAAAAGCTAACCATTAAGGGGTTAAGGGTACTGAAGGGTTTTGTTCGAAAGGTAACCTGTTGCAGTACTATTTAGAATTATAACGTTTCGCAAATACAATCTTGAAATCCGTCCAAAATATTTTGATTTTGGTTATTTCCAAAAAAAGTCTAAGCAAACTCGTATCAAAGAATTCACAAGGTTACATTGAATTTAAAAAATAAATAATAGGGGTCGGGTAGAAGAGAGAGAGGGGGGAGAGAGAGAGAGAGAGAGAGAGGGAGAGAGAGAGGGTCGAGCAGGCCACCATAACCCCTAGCAACTTTGCGGCTGTGGTGCACCATTGACTGGGCGTACAACTTAATATCGGCGAGATACGCCCCATCGTCGGAACCCGATTTATTATCGCTCCATTCGTATGGAGTAATAACGTAATCAAACAAACGTGGGTTACGACAATGGCTACGCTCCTGTCCACCCATAATCTATGATGACCTGTTTGAGTGGAACGGGACATGCGCAGTGAAGAAGACTAAGCAGAAATATTTGAAAGTTGTATTTCAAAAAGTGGACTTGTAGATGTTAAAAAAATATTTTCTTAATATGAAGTTCTTTGTCTTAAAATCTATACAGTTGAGTAAAGCTTTAATGTAATAAGGTGAAACACAATTCAAAATAAATATATACTTTCGTTTTTAGTCGTAATTAGCAAAATAGCGCTGTCTGCTTAATGCGTATATTAGTATATTATTATACATACACAATATACCAAATCGATTTTTGAATACAATTGTCATCGTAATATAGGACCTAAAACATTATTGTTGAATGCGGATCTACTGACACCTACGGAAACATTACAGTTTTAAAGAGACGGAGGTGTAGAAACACATTTTCTTTGGAAAAAAACAGCATCTGAAAAGTATGCAGAATGTTTTTTGTCTGCATAATTTCGTGATCTGCTTAATACTGTTTTATTTATACAAATAGACTGCATACTATGGGTAGCAGATATCTATATATATATATATATATCATCGATGTTGTTAAGTTCTTTATATGCAACTATATGTATTGTACATATAAAAAACAACACTAGTAGGACCCTCCCTGAAAGTGCCGCAAATCCATTTAAAAGTAGCATGATGGGCTGTGTATAAATACTGTTAAAATACGAACAGAAAGAAAAACATAAGACATTAGGTACATCTTTAGAAAGATTTTGGGTGAATGGTGTTTTACGTCATTTTCAGCACATTTTTTAGGCTATATATGACAGTCGATGTTATTTTTTATTTTTTAAATCGTAGTGGAGGCAGACGACCATCTTTTCCTGGCTAGAACAGTACTGTATGCTTCCGTCATATGAAGGAATCGTAACTGTAGTCGATAGTTACAACGTGATCATATTGTTATAGATATTGGGTATTTCATATACAGATGTTTATTAATATTATATATAACATTTAGGTATATATTATATGGATTATGAAGTAATTGAATGGTTTTGGGAGTATGATGTTGTCGGAGTATTTTGCATTTATAGGTTGTATAATAGTGTTTTTATTAGATTGTTGTTATATTTTAAATGTTTATTTATGTTTTTATTTGGTAATTTAGGGGAATTGAATGTATTACTTGATGTGTTGTTAATGGGTTTATAATTGTTAATTCAATTATGTTTGGGTGGATTTGTTGGTAGTTAATTGGTGTATTATTGGGTTTATGTGGTTGGGGTTTTTTTAGGTTGATTTTTTAAATTGTTTTTGTGATTTTTATTGTTTTGGAATATTTGTGGTAAGGTAAGTGGGTTTAAGGGTGGGGGTTGTTGGTGGATTGGGTTTTGGATTTGATGTGGTTGGTGTTATTGTGGGTGTGGTTTGGTGTGTGAGGTTAGGGTTGTTTGGTGTGAGTGTTTTTTATGATTGGAATTTGTGGTAATGGTTGTGGTTGATTTTTATGGGTTTGGGAAATTTTTGGGGAAGGGTGAGGGGATTTTTGTGAATGTTTGTGTTGAGGTAGTGTTGATTGGGTGTGGTTAGATTTTGTGTAGGGTTTATGGGTTGTTATGGGGGGTGTTTTGGGGAGTGTGTGTTTTATGGTTTGAATTTTTTGGAAATGGTTTTTTTGTTGATTTTTAGGTGTTTTTTGTGTGAGATTGT